>VMKM01000204.1:260000-487207 GCA_008360985.2 Macquaria ambigua
AGAATCAGGCATGGCACAGAATTGTGGGAAGGGCCCTGGAGAATAGCAGGCCATGGGCAGTGTGTGTGTGTGTGTGTGTGTGTGTGTGTGTGTGTGTGTGTCTTCAGGCCCCTCACTGGCAAACAGATGGCACCAGCACCACAGGTAGAGTCCAAATTTCTTCACATGCATCACAAATGACACACACACACACACACACACTGTATATTATATCTATCGACCAAATACACATACTTTATTTATTTTTTAATGCTTGCGAATTTTATACATTTACAGGCATGTTTGCACATGTTTCAGTTTGTGCTCACAAGTTCTTACATATGTGAGCAATCTTATCAGTGCATGGACTCTCGCACAACAACACAGCTGTGTGCAGCTCTACCCAAATGATATCAGATACAACAAATAGCAGCAGAAAACAACATGTGATCAACAGGGATACTGTCCTCACACAGGCATGCTCCCATCATCCAGCATTCACTGTGTGTGTGTGTGTGTGTGTATCTATGTGTATGTGTTCATTTACCTCCACAGTGAGGGCAGTAACAGCAGATGAGTTGAGCGTTGGGTCCTGTTGGTGCTTCTTGTAAACCAGTCTATAATGGGAAATGAGACCGTTGGGCTGTCCCGGATCACTCCATTTCAGATGGGCTGAGTATGCACCTGTCGAAGTGCACAGCGTGTGAGACTCTTACAGTGATTCAATACATGAACATTTTAGCCTTACCAGTTTTAATGTGACTTGGTGAACTCACTGGTGGGCGTGACAGTGGGAGGGGTCATATTTTGTGGTTCTGCCTGTAAGGTCTGGGCTAAAGCCCACTGGCTCATAACTGAGCCTTTGGAGTTGTGGGCATGAATCCTGTACTGGAAGTAGCTGAAGGGTCGCAGGTCGGGGCTTGCATCAAAAAACTCAAGCGGCCCACTGGACCAGATGAAAACCAGCAGCTCCTCCTCTGTTCCTACTGGACGCCTATAATAGAAGAAATACTTGGATCAGCCATTCATCATAGTTTATTCCTTATAGCCCAAATAAAAAAAGCAGACAAGTATATTTTCTGAAAATATGTTCCATACATTTTAGTATACTTTATATTTGTTTAAAATTAATAAACTAAAAGTTATGTTAAACTGAAACAACTTGCTGTACTTAGAATATTAAAGGCTGCACTTAAGATAGCTTGAGTAATCGATACAGTACTATTATTTATGGGAACCTTTGGTTACCAAAACTATACACTATTTTCTTAGTATACTTTAAGGTTCTTTTTGCATCTGTACTGAAAGTATATTTCAGTATTTTACTTTTTGTGTATTTGCAATATATTCAAAATATACTTGAATTATGCTTAAAACAAAGACAAAAGGGATTCTCAAGTATGTCATTTAAGGTGTTTTGTAGTATATTTTAGTATACTTTAGTGTATTGAAAATTAGACTTAGTTTGTGTGGAATTGAAATAAAAATGTAACATCACGTCTTAAACATCATGTGTAGGTCACTGGCTGATGCAAGCACCCTGATGTCTTGGTAAGCCTCTTTGTCTGTGATTACGTAGGGTTTCAGGTGTGAGTGTGAGAGACAGAAAGAGAGAGATTTTCCTATTTTCCCTGTCTGCCTGAGTCTGATCATGCCAGGTGTGTCAGTGTGTGTGTGTTTGTGTGTGTGAAGTGCTATGCTAATGTGTGTTTCCTGAGGACTTAAAGGGCTTAGTCTGGTCTGACCCTGCATACAGATCACACACTCTTTGGTCAACAAGCAGACCACGACCTTCAGCATGCATTAATACACACACACACACACACACACACACACACACACACACACACACACACACACACACACACACACACACACACACACACACACACACAAGTATGTAGATTGGTAAGCAGACATTTGCCTGAAGACACGTCACCAAAACTTCTAAATTTTTCTGTATGTAAAGGTAAATATGTATATTATGTAAATGGACAGAGTGTGTGTATGTGATGTGTGTGTACTACTTCTGGTTCATTAATGTTGTAGTGATAGACTGAGTAGATAATGTGAGTGACATGAACACATTGGTTTGTATGAGTAGATAACAATGTGAAAGCAGCTTTGTGTATGGTGTAGTCGTTTCTACGACAGCTTGTCTATGCTTCATCATCCACTTTTGATACACTATCTCATAATCAAAAAAGCCTTGCTCCTCCAGACACATGTAGATAAAACACATTGTATGTTCATTCAAAATGGACGCTCAACTATGATTTTTGTGGGCAAAATGGCATTTTTTGAATTTCACAAGTTAAGTAAATGGAAAACAAAATTTCGCGAAGCTAACAGCTGCGCCACAAATATACAAATAGCTGAGTACATCAATGATGTACTGTACCTGTCAAAGTGCACAACTCGAGTACAGCAGCACCAATAGAAGAGAGGAAGAATGTTGCCTAATCTAATAAATTCAAGATTTTGTTTGGACAAGCTCATGTAAGATTTGTGCAAAAAAAGGAACTCCAGGAACAGGAAATCAATATCATCTGTTTTAAATAACAGGCTGGTGGCCATCTTTGCTCCTCATGTTATGGACACTCTAAAGATTCAGATGGACACTTAAAAGGGATATGATGCACAATGCCACACGCAAATATTATCTCTAAATTTGAAGCTTAAAACGGTGACAATATTGTCATGATGCATCATTGTTATAATAGTTATAACAGTGTTGTTACACCACTGCAAAACGTCTTAGGTAGGAGGTCAGAGTGGTGGTTGGGCGTGCAAAGCGTGTGACTTTGATCCTGTCTCCCACAACTGCCAATGTTGGTTTCTTTTAACCATGAAGGCAATCTTCTCCTTACTTCAACCAAGTACTTATAGTTGCCATAACATAACCATACCTTATATAGATATAATAGGGTTGGCATGTTGGAAGATGTTGATGGACCGGTTATAAAGGTAACTTTGGAAGACACTGGCACACAAACTGTGTTGTGTTTGGCTGTTTGCTCCTTAGATCTCAACCCATTACATTATTTTTGGGATAACGTGGAATGTGCCCTCAGTAAAATCATCAAGGTCTGTGTGATGATTTATGAAGTGTTTCCAGCACCTTGGTGAATACATGCCTCTAAAAAAAAAGGGGGCCTTACCAGTACTGGTAGACATAATATACCACACACTGGTTATATGTCTCAGTGTACTGCACATGTAATGTAAATTTTCATTTTCGTACTTGTGTATGTATACAGTATATATGTTTTTGTGTGTGTATGTTACCTGTATATATGGTAGGATGTGATGAGTCCGTTGGGTTTTTGGGGGGGCGACCAGTAGATCTCCAGGACATTGGCTCCAGCTGCCTTTACTGTGGGGGGCGGCAGACCTTCTGGGGCGGTCTCCAAAGTCCGAACATACACACCCTCACCAACACCACACCCGTCTCCAGGGGGGCAAAACAGGAGCAAGTTGTCACAAAACACACACATTTATAGGAACATGTCTTTGTGCACTTGTTTCTTTTACATTAACACATCAGATCAATAATATATCTTAAAACTAAAGCAGGCTATGTTATGCCAGTATAAATTTTTATACTGGCATAACAACATAACTGCAGATTAACATCTCTGTTTAATGATTGGTTAGCCAGAGACTGCATCATAGGTCTTCTCAGCCCTCACATCACGTGATGCAGTTGATGACAATGATTAGATGCATCTAACAAGGTGTCTTTAGCATCCTCAAGATTTAAATTTGTTTTGCCATCTTTAATGGCCACAGAGAATAAATCTAGCTTCTTTAACCAATCACATTCCAGAGAAAAAACGGGGCTTTACCAGTACTGGTATACATAATAAAGCAGACACTGGTTCGATGTCTCAGTGTACTGCATGAACATTTCATTGGGCAGCTTTGCAGAGGACAATGTTCATGATTATAGAGCTTATTACTGATCAAAGCCACAGAGCTGCACAGAAATGTCAACCACAAATAGTGCTGCTATGTACAGCAGCTTGTCTATGATGAACTCATTCATTTGCTTAAACAGTGTATGAAGCTTTTATTTATTTTTTTGCAACTTTTTTATGACTAATTGTCTTATTAAGAATAGTAAATCTTTAAAACTGAAATTAGTACAATCAAATACTTACCAATTTGACAGGCCTGCACTCTGATGTAGTAGGTGGTGAACGGCTCTAGACCCGTCACAGTGAGGTGCAGGTCTTGCCCAGCGAGATGCATTATGGCTCTGTCACTTCCTGGATTTAACAGGATGTTGTAGTTTACAGGCTGGCTGCTGTTGAGCTGAGCTGTGGAAATGAAGAAAGACACACAAGATATGATTATCTTTAGTTATGTTTTTTGCTGGAGTGCATTTGAAACTGAAACAAAAAAGCAGGATGAATGATGTCATTTTACATTTCATCAATCCAGAAGGACACAGCAAGCTGACCATAAAAGCAGTGTTTATAAAAAAGTGTGCTACAACTTGTAGTTATCTTAAGTTATTAGACAGGGGTTGTAGAAAATGTTTTCCTCTGTATTGCCACCACATGTATAGATGAGTAAAGTACTTTACACTTGAATGACCTACATTTATTTGCCTCTTGATGCCCAGAAAAGCGTGTTTAAAAACAGGGGCATGACATTTTTTTAATTTTTAACATCTGAAGGTCTTTGTCTGCTTCAAATTGCAAAAAAAGAGCATTCAGCCTAAATACGATAGGCTGAACCATGTACACTATATTACAAAATGGCAATTTACTGAGATAGTTTCTACTTCTGCTTTATAAGGTAAATACTGTTGAAATAATGGTCATGTTAAGTTACTTTATAATGACAGAATTGTATCATATATACAATATAGTTAAGACAAAATGTTTGTATTTGATCATTCAAAGTTGTAGTCTGTATTTAAAAAAATGTTGGTTATGAATAAATGTTATTAAGTAAGTAACTATCTGTATAGTATTTGATTTCCTACAAGTACACCTATATATTTCCTCACATTATTTTGTCTTATAGCTGACTGATCTTGCCTTCACAATCCTGGCACTGTGGTCTCACAGCCAGACAAAAACACACAAATGTATACATACAGAAACACCCACACAGATACACACACGCACCTAGACTTTGTTAATATTCTCACCGGAGGTTTTTCCATAATTCAGGCCAACTGTATTGTGATGGGTTATTCAACATTCATGAACTCTGGATATCTCGAGAACGAACTGATTACCAGACAAATGAAAGACTTCAATTATTCACCCCCCAACTCACATATGCACACATGCACCTGTGAACACACACACACACACACACACCTCTGACTTAAGCACATGGAGCTTTTTATATGAGCACACTTTGGCTACATTAACACACTTTCACACAGTCCACACACACAAACACACACACTAAGGGATATTTATGTGTGAGCACACACACATAGGGGTCACACTGCATCTTTCTTTCATCAGTACATCAGACATAGAGGTTTAATGATCACTGTGATATTTAAGTTCTATTATTTACAACCAATCAGCTGCTTTGTCATCTTCTATTTCACACACGATGCCCACTATTACAAATGCACCCATGTACACTTACATACAACAAAAAACATGCACTCATCCAAAGTGCTCTCTCTCTCACACACACGCACACACACACACACACACACAGACACAAAGACAGACACAAACACCACAATGGAGGAATTTATCTTAGAGTAAATGTCTTTTTAATAGCCATACGTCAGTGCTTTGGCAGTCAATGTATGCATATGAAGACACAAACACATGTGCATGTATGTACACAAAGATGCTGGCAGAGAGACTGGCACGCACACATACATATACACACATACACACACACACACACACACACACACACACACACACAAGTCGAAAACACTCCAGACTCTGGGCTCAGGGAGTTAACCAAGCGTGAGAACCCAGCCGATATTTCCTCACCTTTAAAATCAACCCGTAATGACGATAGAATAGGCCTGCCTATGGAAATGTCTCCACAGTGACGTGCACACACATATGCACACACATGCACACACACACACACACACACACACACACTCAAATACACATGTATAAAAATGCATGCATAAACACAAATATACAGAAACAAAAGACACACACACCCACACACGCAACAAAGTGAAGTGTCTTTGCTGGTTGGCCCTATAAGCGGTTTCTGAGATAGGAAACCAGCCTAATGAGAGAGTAATAGCCAATGATAGATGGGTTAGGGCAGACAATCACTGCCCCATAAGCATGAAACTCAGCCCTGAGTGTATGCTCATGTAAACCTGTGTATGTGTGTGTGAGTGTGTATGTGTCCAGGTCTTGAGAGGCCAGAAGGTGAATGGAAAACTACTCGGGGCTTTTGTTTCAGTCTGACCCCTCTCTCTCTGTCTGCCCATATCAGAGGAACAAGTGATTCACACGGAGGAAAAACTTGAATAGATAAAGCCAATGAATGTGACAACCACTGTTTTAGTGTTGTGCCACTTCATGTAGTAACATTTATCTGGGAAATGAAATGTGTGGTAAGATACTGTATTCATCACATTAACTCCGTTCCCAGTTTATGTTTAATGCAGGAAATAATGAAAGAAAATGAGAATTAATTCTACTCATTCTGTGTGACACGTGTATGTTTAGGGATTTCTAAGTTAGAAGGTTAAGTCAAATGCAGTCTTCCCTTCTGAAAACAGATTTTAAATTCTTATCAACACTGAAACTTGAGCCCCTCTGGCTCTCTGTGATGAATTGTTCTGGTGAACATTCTCAGTGACCACGCAATTACCCACAATGCCACCATAAAACCTTACTGTAGTTAAGTGAATGTGCGCAGCCATTAACAGAACAGGTCAGAGGTTTGATTGGTTAATGACACATCCAAACACCAGTAGAGTTGCAAATTGGAAGGAGCCACTGGTTCTGGAAATGTTTTTCCCAAATGTAAATTCCCTTTTCAATGTTTTGGTTCAATAATATCATCAATGCTCCTCAACACAGAAACAGGAGTCTCTGGGATAATTTAACGATACTAAAGGGCGACCAGTTTTAATCATTTCAACTTTGTTTGAATCTAAATATTTGAATTTCATGTAATGTTTAAATTAAAATGTAAATGTGACACAGTCGCACACACAAATATCTTTGACTTTTGAACAGGCTTTTGAAATTATTTCCGGGGACTAAGTTGAGATACACGTTATTAAGCACTGATAGGTATAAATCATCATTAACAAACATAAACAATTTAGTTCTATCATCAGAAACGACAATAAACTGTCTAATCTGTGATGCCATTCTGATTCAAACTAAATACTTTCCACTAAAAATGATTTTCTATCCATTTAGATAGCTACTCACCAGGAGGGGTCCAGGCAAGAGAGATGGAGTGGGGGCCCATCACTGTCACATTGTGGGGAGGCTGGATCCCAGTGGGGCACGAGACTGGTGTTTGTATAACATATTTGTCACTCACACCCGTCCCACCCCCTGTACTGGCCTCCAGCTCATACACATACCTGAAGACATGGTGGGGTGAAGAGAGGTGTGAAGAAAAAAAAGGCAGTGTTAAAGGGGCAGTTTCACACAAAACAACACCAGTGTATAAAGCAAACATGTCCGGACGTGGTCGGGATCATGGCTCAGACAGTCATACAGTATAAGGAAGTTTATTAATATATCCCAAATATATCCTAAAATTTCTTAGCACTTTCCACCAGTTTGTTACTCACTCCTGTCATATGACAGGAGTGACCTTCTTTGACAATATGACCCAACCTGAAAATATATTTAGTTGATTTGATTACGTGTTACATGCGTCATCTTCCCACACCACATTAACTGAAATATGTTAATCTACTTTTCCACCCAGCACCACTAAAGAGCACAACCTCAGATCTGAATGTTAGGTGGTCATCTTACTACAGTTTACAGGTAATAGCTGAAATAAGAACCAACAGCTTGCTTATGAAACAACAAGACACTGGGGTTTATACTGCTTTCAGGCTGGATTGTCAAACTGTAGAGAGTTAGTTAGTTCCTACCAGGTACATGCGACAATGTACTCTACATGTTTTGTGCACACATATTCTCAGCAATGCTGTGTGTGCAATGTAGAGCCAACTAACTTAGGGGTAGCTCAGCTGCCCATAATATTGTCAAAGAAGGTCAGCCCAGCTGTGCAAACACAGTGGTCTCATTGATCATTTTTATTGTCTATTTGAAAGAATCCGAGTTGCAGTAGTGTTGATGACGTTGATGTCACAGGATTGTTGGGATTGGTAAACAGGAAAAACTGAAAAACTGTACGGGATGTATGTATGAAATAGTGGGATATGAGAGCAAAAACTTAAAATTAAAGTCCCCAGCCCTGCATGAGCACAGAGTGGAATGTATTTTATAAATGTCACTTGTTGTTTAAAACATTTTTTGCATGGCAAAAATGGCAATTGTGCAAAAAAGAAGTTACTCATACTACCAGAAGTTCTCTAAGCTGTCAGGGCAACTCTATGGTAGATCAACAAGCATGCATTAAGAACAACTAGGTTGTGTCGTTTCTGACAAAAATGTTCCATGAACTGTAGGCTTTCTAGCTGTGATTAATGGATAAAATAAAACAACCTCTCCCAGAAATCATGGCCTCTTGCAACCGGCCCCTGCAAATAGATTCTAACATATGTGTATGTGTGTGCACATGTCCGTGTGTGTGTAAGCTCATACACTTGAGGTCCATTTCTCCCTCTCCGCCATACACCTTTCTCTCTCTCTTTCATCGGTCTCGCTGCCTCTCTCGCCCATGACATCATAAGATAGATTTCCCTTTTAAGAGCGTGTGGCTGGCTGGTGCTAAAGCTTACATTAGCTGTGTAAGTGGGCCGCCATTTAACATTAAAAGCCTTTAATTTGCTATAAACTCCGGCACACATGCATTAATAGGCGGTGGTGTTGGGTTATTGTTCCTGCGCAGAGCGTTTTAAACAGGAGGCCATTAGCACCTCTGCAGTGGGTTAGAACGCAGTCAGGAAAAGGTATTAAAACTACTCATATGTTACTCTCGTAGACACACACACACACACACAGAGAGACACACAGAAAAAAATATAAATAGATATACCTCAAAGAGACACCAACTACGGCAAAGAGAGATAGAAAGAGAAAGAGAGAGAGACAGACGTCATGAGAGGAAGAGAGCGAAGCAGAGACTGAGTGTGATGGAGAGGGAGAGTGTTATCATGGCATAAGGTTTCAGTGGGAGAATGAATTTAAACACTTCATCACTGGAAGATATTTACTTAAATGTAAACACCGCCTTGGGATATCAAAAGTAAAATGGTGTGTGTGTGTGGTAGGTAATCGGTGAGTGGGGCATTTGCATCTGTTTGGATGTGGATGTGGTTGAGTGTGTGTGTGTGTGTGTGTCTGTCCTGAGGGGCCAGCCAGAGGGAATAGGTTAATTCTCTCGTCATCTTAGACACTTCCTGGGCTGCCGAAGCAAAGTGACAGCTAATCAACATTGTCATAAATAATCAATGGCCACTTTGAGCAGTCTCGCGCACAGACACATGCACACACAGAAAGGCATGCGTGGGTACACACACTCGGGCAAAAACACACACAGGTCTGTCTGGATAATGGGGCTGGTGCTCCCTGTGTAATTCTTGGCGCAGGGCTAAATTGGGAAAAGAAGGAAAGGAGGAAGGGAATGAGGTAAGAGGGAAAGGATGGGAGAGGAGGGAGGGTGAGAGGAAGGAGAAGTGAATAGGAAGCGAGACAAGTGATGAGAAGCGAAGGGTCGGGACGGGAATGCCTTCTGGCAGACTATCTGGAATTAGGGAAAATTAAACGTCACACACACACACACACATACACACAGTCCTATCTTCTTTCTTCCTTCCTTTCTCTTTCACACACACATAGAGGAGATTGGAGTACTGCGCGGTGTTATCCCAGGAATTCTATTTGGGGTAAAGAGAAATTGTCTCGGGAGAGAGAAGGCCGAGGAGAGAAAGAGAAGGAGACCGGAGAGAGAGAAAGGGGAGGAGAGGGGGTATCGTTTTACACTCCCTTAATTAAAACGGAAAATCCATCTTGGAAAAAAAGACACGGATTAATAAAGGTTAAATGAAAATAAACAGATAAATAAAATCTACGCTCCACTGCTGTCTGTAAGCAAAAGCCAGATCAGATTTGTGATTTTAATGTGTGTGCGCGTGTGTGTGGTAATGTTTGCGTCTGTCATTGGCATGTCAAATATTTGCTCATTAAATGACACAAACAGACATATACAGAGTGCAGTCCTGAGAGAGAGATGTGGATGGGACGATAGGAGAGCTTTTAAATACAGGGTGACCCCGATATAAACACACAAACACACTACACTCAAATGGGAACATTTAGGAATTAAAGGGATAATTAATTATGAAGCTACAAGTGAAGTGTGTTCATGTTAAGTTTGTATTCATGTGTGTGTAAAGTGTACGAGTGCATGCTCTCTACCTGTGGTTTGGCAGGAGTCCAGTGTCAGTATAATTCTGGTTATGGTGGTCTCCGGTAAAAATAGTGTGACCGTCTCTGTTCAGTCTGTACTGGGAGATGTGTCCATTAGGCTTGGGTGGCTGATCCCAGTACAGCTCCACCGCAGATGTATTTATCGTCAGATGGCTGGGCCTTGACCATACACCTAGAGAAGCAAAGAAGGAAAGAAGAGGACGACGTGAGTGTCCTCCACATCTGGCACCTATCATTGATTATTAGTTCTTCTGTTTATTTCAAACTAACTAAAAGTAAACCTCACCTCATGTGCACAAACAGGAGAGAAAGACCTTCCTCACACCAAAGTGTACAACAGCAAATCTAAAAGCTTGTTTTTTCATTAACTGAGGACAGGCTGAATCACTATTTTGTTAACTGGTAATTGAGAATAGTGACATTTATTTGTATGAGAACGCAGATTAACAAATTATTGAGGCACGACTAAATTCTTCCAATGATGGAGAACAAGGCAGATTTTTCTCTTGAGATTATAATGAAACCAGGAGAGGAAAAGAACATAGGACACGCAGACCGAATGTGGTTGAAAAATTAAACACTGAATAATTTCATTATTTGAAATTAAAAGAACACAAATGGTCTAAAACTCAACCATTTGCCTGTGTGCAGGAGGAGAGTTAAATTAACGTTTAATTAAAATAGAATTTGTTTACTAATATATAAACACAAACATGTAGCAGATATGTTGATTCAAATCACACAGATTAATGTATTTAAGATGACATAAATGTATGTAGTGGACATTGAGACACAAGGATAAGTGTGGGGAGTGGTGGGAAGGAGGAGCTCAAAAAGAAGAAATAGGAGGCTCATATAAAAAATAAATAAATAGATTAGATATGTAGAAAGAAAGACAAAAGATGCGTTAGATAAGGGGGGAAGCAAGGGTTAAAAGTGCGCAGAGGGAAAGAAGGAGATATTTAAATAGAAAATAATAGAAACCTAAGAGGAGAGATGAATGTGCAATAGGCTTCAAGAGGAGAAGAAACAAGATGTAAAAGAAGAGGCGTGGAGAAGACGGGAAAAAAGAAAACAGATGTGGAAGGAAAAGATCAAGACAGAAGAGAGACGAGAGAAGGAGAGGAGGTGGAGAGGGAGGGAAGTGAGAAAACAAACAAATGGGAAGTGGATGAAGACAGGAAAAATCATCCTGATTGAAGTTCTTTAATAAATAAAAATCCATGACGCCATTTTAGTCAGGCAGCGAAATAATGCTTCGTTCCACTGTAGTCAACAGCGAGGAAGACAAGTGAGAGAGAGAGAGAGAAAGGTGAAGGGTAGCGAGATATAGTATAGGGAGAGCAAAGAAGGACGAGAGAGGGGGAGGATTCAAAAAAGGAGAGCAGTGGGAGGAGAAAAGAGAAGTGAGAGCGGAGAGGAAAAAGGAGAAAAAATATCTGAAAGAGGAAATCAGTAAAGACAACATAGACAAATGTAAATTGTAAAAAAAAATTACAAAATACAAGAGATATTGTAGAATTTCAGTATTAATCAAAATGATAATATCTTAAAGTTCTGATATTATTTTGAGTCCACCAATCAATTAAAACAAGCCTTCATGCTAATCAATTATATATTTAGAACAGTTTAACATATTTTTGCCAGTAATCTATGTTAACAAAAAGCAAAATTATATACACAAATCTTTTGTAAATGTATTATTTGTATGTGTTCATGTCATATTTGACATTAGCTATACATTATTGTATGGCAGATTCCTGTCTTACATTTCTGGATCTGACATCTGACGGGTATATGACGTGTGTGAGACCTGTGGAATCAGATTGACCACTTCATTTGTGAATAAATGTCACTCTGTGAAGTCAAACAGAATTCCTAAAATGTGTACGTTCAATGAAGGTATGAAGATTCTGCAGGATCTCTAGGTGTGTGTGTGTATGTGTGTGTGTGTGTGTGTGTGTGTACCAGTAGGGAAGGATTGCAGGGTGCGTCCTGTGGAAGGTAAGCTGGCTCCACATCCGACAGCTGTACAGGCCACCAGCACAAAACTGTAGTCTGTGTACGGCTGCAAACCTGTAGCAAACAGACATGTATGAATGAAATCACAAAGGATGAATCTTACACTTATAAGCACATGCAGGATGGAAAATTGCACACATATTTCCTAAGTCCAAATTCTGTTTTATTCTCATCACAATAAACTGTGCCGATTACTTTTTTAAAAATGAGATGGGCTGAGGGATATGCAGCACGAGGGCATAAAGAGGAAGAGAAGAAAATGAAATTAAAAATAGGGGGAAAAAGTAAAAGAGAAAGAGGAAAGCTTGCCCGGCCCGTATCACTAGCTCTCTTCCTAAACGTTTTCTCTCTCTCTCTCTCCATTTCCCTCTCCCTCTCTCTGTTCTTTCCACAGTCTCTCAACGGATGGATCCATATCTGTCGGTGTTAAATTATGCATGCCATAACTCAATAATGAAACAACGTAAAGATGGGCAGCCGCGGAACTGACATGGGATAGGACCGGTCCAACGCTGTAATGTCATCAGCTTTTGATCTATGATAATTATGATACCTCGGTATGCGTTTAGGCTACAGCATCCAGACATGATTTATTTATAGGCACCCGCTATGCAGTCTAAAAGAAATCACATAGCGACTGAGTGGTCCTTTAACTGCAACCACAGGAAATCAGTTTTTGGTGTTATACTGAACCTTGTTTAGTAAAATTTAAATACTGAAAGTTGCTAGAAATCCTGCATGTACCTAAACAAAGTTATCCTCGAGTGTGGACCATTTTCTGGTGATTAAAAACCTTTGTTTCCTTCAGATTTATCTTCTGCCTGGTTCTTGATGTAAGGTGGATGGATGAGGATGAATGGACGGATGCAAATCCTTAATGTTGTCGTGGGGGCTTGACTGGATGTTTTATGGTCATTCACTTAGCTGACAGCATACAACAGCTTACAAATCAAATTCAAGGGAAAGAACTAAAACGACTTTATTTCAAAAGGATGACTGCAAGAACAGGCTTTGGCATTGCATAACACAGTCTGCTGAATTTCTGCCTATTTTAGGTGAAGTCATACATATTTTACATTAATGATTTATAATAGAGTAGATAAATATGTTTTAATATTCATAATACAATACATTTAGTTAATTATTTTTCCATACCTACTAATATGTTTTATTATAACATACATTTTAGACTAAAATATTAATCCTGCTTAACAGACAGAAAAAAGCAAATACATTATAAGCTTTTTTTCTTTTTTTTTTTTTACATAAAAGTGAAATTTCTTGTATTTAATAGCTCTCCTTCTGTATGTTTAGTATCGAAGGACAAATAGACAGTGTAGGACTTTAACTACCAGAAGCAAGATAGAATGAGTTATCAACCTGTAATTTAGTGAAAAAAGACCAACATTTTACTACGTGTAAAATAACGTCTTTATGATATAATTTAGCTAACAATCTAAATTATCTATTGGTGTTTCCAACTGTGTATATTTGGAGGTTGAGAGACAGAGAGGAACACCCTACTGTGTCTCAGCTGCTATATGCATGTCGGTACCCACCCTGTGTTGACGGCAGAGAACATGTGCACCAACACATACATACACACACACACACACACACACACACACACACAGTCTAATGCACAGCGGAGGGCTTCACCACGGTTTCCTCACGTCTCTTTCTACTGCTTACCCTGCTTAACATGCCCCACAGCCTGTCACGCTTAACCCAACCTCTGATCAATGTGTGTGTTTGTGTGTGTGTGCAAATGTTCTCACAATGTTGCGCTGTGTTTGGGTTAAATAAAGGAATTCTGCCAGCCATACGAAACTACTAGGGTTGAAGCGTAAGGCTCTGTTACACTATTTAACTGTGCAACTAAGCGTGTGTATATGCGTGTGAGCACTCTAGCATAGTAAATGATATCTACACTGCAAGTGATGTCATTTGTTGCAACACTGAATAAAGCAGTAACCCTTCACTACATGTTCCTACATACAGACAGACAGAGTGTCTGGGGCTGAAAACTGGACAGACGACTGTGTGTTAGAATATTTAACACAGACCACAAGTAGACAACTTTATGGGGCAATGAAGACGTGTGGCCATGGCTTCAGAGCTAATGCAAATTAGAAAATTAGATGAGATCTGTGTGCAAAAAACAAAATATTCAAAATGCTTTAAAGTGTTGCCTGTGTCTATTAATTCCAACCTAAACTCAGGTCAGGAACGTGCTTGTAAAAGTTGATTTATCAATTCCGCCCTCTATAAAATGAGCAAACACAAACTAAAAGAACTACAAGGCCAAAAAAACTCCAAGCATCACCTGATTCTTCAACCCCTTTGTCTCATGCTATTTGAAATATGAACCAAAACAAACACAATTATATTTCTCATTCAACACATGTGCATGTGCATGCAAACACACGCACACAAACACCTTTGATGTTTCTTGGCGTGTTTCAAATTACCTTTAACGCTCAGCCTGAAGAGGGCAGTGTTGGTCTGCTGAAGAAATTACACCATGTCTACCGTGGCGTGTGTGTGCAACAGAAAGCGAGACAGAGTGAGAGAGTGTGTGTTGCATATCTGTATGTGTGCATACCCGTGCATACACATGTGTGCTTATGTGCTTGATTATGGAAAGACAGAGGAAGCTTCAATCATTTTAACAGTGATCACCGGGAAGTGAAAAACGGGTGGAGGGCGTTTTGATGTGAGCAGCTCACTAACACAGAGTGAGACAAGGCTGTAACTGTCATCATAAGAGCTGGACACAGTGGAGACCGGTGTGTGTTTGTGCAAGACAGAGAGAGAAACAGAGAGAGAGAGACTTTGGCAATAAGACAGAGTAAAGAGTTGGTGCTTACATTCAAGTAAAAAGTCAAAGAAAGAGACTGTGCGTGTGAGAAAGAGAAGAAACAAGAGATAGGAGTGTGAGACCGTTGTTGTGGATTTCTTAATGTGTGTGTGTGTGTTGCTGTGGTGCAGTAAAAGTAACTGATTTAAATTTTATTGACAGGTTGCCGTTCCCTGTTTGCATTAGAGAATATGATAGGATGATGGGCACAGGCCGCAATACCATACCAGTTACCTGATCCAGCACATAGACAGAGAGAGAGAGAGAGAGAGAGAGAGAGAGAGAGAGATGGTGAAGTGGAAGAGAAAATGGAGAGAAGCTAGGAAAGCCATGCTGGAGAATAAGAGGAGAGAGAAATGTGAGGACAGCTGTGAAAGACATGAACGAGGCTGAAATGGAAAGATAAGGGAAAGAGAGGAAAGAGAGGGGTGGTACAATGAAGCGTAAGACAGGAGAGAGGGAAGAAATGTTGAGGAAAAAAGAAAGAAAGAGATAGTAAGAAAAACAAAATTTGCTTTATTTGCATGAGAAACAGAAAGAACAGATGATGCATTAAGAAGAAGCAAGAAAACGAGGGAGAGAGAAAAAAGAGAGAGTAGGAGAGAGAGGACAGCTTTGATAACACCTCTCCTAAATAATTAAGAGTTTGACTTCCTGTCTGTGGCTCCCTAATGCAGCGACCGTCTGGGATGGAACAATGAGATCAGGTTCACACAGACACAGACACACACACACACACACACACACACATACACACACACACACACACACACACAGGGAAAGAGGTATGAATGAGTCCCCTTGGAAGAGTCTAAACATTTTTTACATATACATGTTTTCATTTGTGTTGCAAAGATTTACTATATATATATATATAAAGCCGACTTTGTGTATTTACTATTGCATTAATATTTTTTGATCTTAGAGAAATAGCATAATCTTGACAATTTTTCGACTGAAAAGAAAATCAGTAATTCATGAATGTAGAGTAGTAGTAGAGCTTCATTTACACTAATTTAGCTTGTTTTGCTTGATTATGTTTGGACCTATTTGTTTCGATTTATATCTGTTGACCCTGAGAAAAAAATCCCCTATTCTCATCTTTGTCCTCATCTCTGCCTCTTTGTTTTAGCAAGACAACAGAAGAAGGACAGACTTGGGGCCTAAACAGGAGCGAGGGTTCTGGCAGGATCGACTCAGCTGGGTAACATGTGGATCCACAATATCTCAGAGACCCTCCTTCTTTACTGAGTTCCACCTTTTTACTGCAAGCCTGCTAAACTGGTGCTTTTGCTCCAGTTTTAAAAGACCAGACTGGTTACAGTGTGTGGTTGGTTGAAAGACTCTTTCTACGTACTGTAACGTTGACTCTTCTCATGAAAGACAGATTCAGATTCAGGATTAATACATGAAAAGAAAAGTTCTTCTCCTCTCCTCCATGTCTACATGCCTGTACCTATAGCACGGACCAATCAGAGCATGGCGTATGGGGGAAACACATTAATAAATAAAAGAACATACTCTATTCCCCGCTGTTCTGAATTAATAATGAGCCTACAAAAGACCAATTAAACACATGATTAATGCCATAATCTATATAATTGCAGGCAATAATTCATTGTGAGCTAATGATAGCAATACTTAATATCGATTCACATGGGGTGTCTTTGTACAGTAGTGCTTAATTCTTTCTATGAAGTGTCACTTTTCAGAACTGCTAAAAATGCTATTAATAAGAGTCTAATTCTTGCTTTTCCTAAGGCAAATCATTGATAAACAGGAAGTGGTAGAAGCCACACATTTGTTTTTATAATTGTAGATTCTGGCATCACAGAGGCCGCTGCTTACTTTGGGAAAATTCAGTCTAACAGTGAAAACCAGTTAGAAGCAACAACATTGATTTTAACTACAGAGAAATGATTCAGCGCTTATTGAAGCTCCACTCCCCCACTGTTAACTATAAAGGCAGAAGTGACAAAATGCCATTCATGAGTAGGAAGTGTTACAGATGTGGGGTTTTTTTCATATTGCTTCCAAGATGTAAAACTTGTTTCATTTTTCAGGACCAAAGCAAATCACAAATGTCTAAAGGTTCTTATTTTTAATGCCTAAAAGGTGACATTTTGGAACAATGTATTTTTATATCTTTATTACAAATCAACAGGTATTCTCTGTTAAAATGACTGCTTTACTATTACTTTCATAATTTAAAATAATAGCACTAGTATTATGTTTATCATCACAAGAGAGAATTTATATGAACTGTTCTTGATTAATTAATGTGTCGCAGAACAAAGTGATTTTGATTGAAAATACTCGATCAGATCAAATAAGTTACAACACTGCAAGAGTGATTCAATCTAAAATCGACATTTTGTAGCTAAAAAAAAGCACATAATCTCCAGTTTCTGTGGTCTGAGTGAGTGAGTGAGCTCTTTGAGCGTCTGTCTCTGACAGTGGTGAGAACCGTCGGAGAGATGCAGAGAAGATGAATAATGGCGTATTAAACATTAAGGATGAGGGAGTAGCACAGCAATTATTTCTGTTCATATTTCACTGAAAACACTTAGATACATCTATCCATCTTTTCATCTGTCCCACTCCTTCTTCCCTTTCTCCTTCACTCTCTTTTAAAAAGTGTCATTCTGTGCACCTTTCACTCCCTCAGTTCATGTAATTCTTTTGTCTCTCCTTTATTTAAGTTTTACTGTTGAGGTTACTCACCAGCTTCCTCCTCCTCCCTACCTCTTCCTCTCCGTTTCACTTTTTACTGTACTGTTTTTGTATTTCAATTTGTATGTGCACATGAAAATGTTACAACAGCTATGATTTAATGGCAGTTACTCATTACAATACCAGCACATATATACAATATGACGAGGAACACTTGAGTCTGTGTATGTACTGTGTGTGTGTGTGCCTGCATGGGGATGAGTGTGTAAAAGAGTAAAATACAGACACGGAATAAGACAAATTAAAGAACAATTGCCTAAAAACACAATATTAATATTGTTCATATGACATATAAATGAAATATTATTCATGTTTTTTTATTTCAATCTTTTTGAATCAAACTATGTATAATTAGGAAAAAGAGCAGATAAGAAAGTGAGAATGAAAAGCCTATTTTTACAGTTAATAAACATATATAGTAGGGAGACCACTCAAGGCTTTTTTAATGAATCTGTAGTGCCCCAGTAGTGGTTTTGGCTGAATGTGCAGGGTTTTCCAGTGTCTCACTGGGGGACAGGGGAATTTCACACACGCATGCTGGTTGCTTACACTGGCACATGGGGCTGGTACAGTATTACAGCACATTACCATCTCTATTTGGCATTGTTTGCTTTGCCTCATGCCTACACATACAAACACACATGCTTGTGCGCACACAACTCCTGACCATACAAGCCAACCACAGGCACCATGGGAATAGTCTATTGGCTACTGGCAAAGCCGATGCCTGGTCTGAGTCCAAGACAGAGCAGAGAGGAGAGCTGTGAAGGGAAAATGCCACTGTATTTCAGCTTCAAAAGATGTCATCACTTGGTTCTTAACCATAAAAATGTGATACATAATCAGCTTTTAAGCACTTTAAATGTTTAAATTTGAAGTTAGATTAACTATTCCAAATCCCGAAGTAAGTAATTATGCCTACAGTGAGAATATTCTATTGGTATTTCCCTGTTGTGTCTCTGAAATGTTCCGTTTTCATACAGACAACAAACGTTTGCTTTACAATGCTTCATGCAGGTGTTTGTGTCTGCATGTGTAAGTGTGTGTGTGTGTGTGTGTGTGTGTGTGTGTGTTGTGACTGATGGCAGAGGGCCAACAACACAGCTCCTCCTCAGGGTAGATAAAACAAGACCCACAAATCACCCAGTCCTGACACCACCATGTCTACAATATTAAGACAAGCCAACACTTCTGTTTGTTTGTGTGTGTACTTGCTGTACTTTTGGAGAGTTTTGTTAGAGCACTGGGTCTCACACTGCTTATGCTGTGCTGTTTGTGTGCTCGTCTAGTATGTTTGAGTGTGCTTCTGTGTTTGTGGGGTTTTGGTTCTTCTGTGTGTGTTCATGTGAGTGTGTCTGTGTCTGAGTAAGGAAGGGGCTGGGCCAGATAGAGTTGTGGGAATCAGGTGTAAATTCAGTCATTAGATGGCTTCCAGAAACCAGCATACATAAATAAATGCATGACAAAGGGAAAAAAAAAGAAGAAAGGGAGGAGAGAAGAAGAGTGGACAGGTAAGCAGAGAGGAAGGGGAGGAGGAGTAGACAGGAGGAGGAGAGGAGAAGAGGACAGAGGATGAGAAGAGGAGGAGGAGAAAGGAGATGATTCAGAGATGACAAAGGAGTAGAGGGAAGAATATCTGGAGTGTGAGGTGAGGAGGTGAGGAAAGAAGTGTGAGGGAACAAGAGGAGGAGAGGAAGAAAAGAAAGGGAGGAGAGAGAGAGAGAGAGAGAGAAATAAGGGACAGAGATGGAAGGGTAATCAGGAGGCTACAGGAAGAGGAGAAGAGGTAAAATGGGAGAGAGAGATGAAGAAAGGAGGAAAAGTGAGGCATTTGATAATGTGAGAATCTCACCAGTCACAGTATAATTTCTGGGCCCATCGGTGTGTGTAAATATGGTTCCGACACCAGTCTGGTTCAGGTGGTACAGTTGTACGTTTCCATTGGGACGAGCAGGTTCAGACCAGCTCATGTGGAGGGAGGAGGGGCTTAAAGCTGTTACCACTGGAGGCTGCACGCCCTCTGGGACTCCCTGGACTGTCACTGCCAACACCTAAACACACACATGGACATACACACAGAGAGGCACACACACACACACACACACACACACAGATATAAAGAGAAGAAAACACACACAAAACGTATAAAATATAACACATTTCTGATATTTTACAGAAAAGGTGTGGAGAACAGATGGATTTCTGCTGTGATCATTTATGAATGTAATTAACACGATAACAACCCAATAAAAAACACTCACACACACACAACTCTTTCTAAGGTAATAAAGACCTTGTTGACAACAGAGAAAGAGACAAAAAAATAAAACAGAAAGACGGGTAAAATGTGGACAGCAACACATTTTTATGTTACAACCTACTGGTCAAAACAGGGAACAACTGAAGCCAAAACGCAAACTATCCACATCCTACATTATGGAGAAATGTGCTATATACACAGGTAGCACCATAATGAGCTGTTGTATTTATCCAACAGTGAATGTGCTCTCATCATATTTTAACATATCTGACTATATGTACAGTCTGCAGACTATAGAATTTATAAACAGTACTATATTTTATTCCTTTATAGCCACTGACCTACAGGGAAGAACCATGTGAATAGTGTAAATTTGTGTAAAAACGGCAACATGGATATCCTGCCTTCATTGACCTACTCCATCGCTTTAGCATTTCTGCATGACAAAGAGTCCAACTGAAAGCTGCTTCAGCAATGCAACCTGCAATAAGCACTTTAATTCTGATAGGATGTGGGGATTCCCATCAACAGTATTACCAACTATCACTGCTACGAAAAGAGAAAAAAAACACAAAACAACAAGCAGCCCCCCGTTAAGAGTCATGTCACGCTACAAAAATATTGCTTTTCAGTGCAGTGTTGTGAGTGACCATCTTATTGTAAATTCTTAGTGTAGTAGCTGTGGGCCCCTGTGAACGCTGGGTGAATGTGGAGACCACAGAATCACAGGGCAATCTGCTGCTAATGGCAACAGGGATATCCTGCCTTAATAGACTGTCACTAGCACTTCCCCCACCTGTCCCACACAGTGCTATGCAATTAGAACACTGCTACTACAACTAAGGAGACACACACGCACGTGCACACACATAAACACACACAGGTACATGCAGGTGTACACACGCAAACACAAAGAGGTGGAAGAGAGGAGGCAGGGAAGAAGAAGAAGATAAGGAAGATGCAGGGAAAGTGTAGTATCAATCAGCGAGTGCTTCAGTGTGCTGTTAACTCAGATGTCTGTCAAGATTTTGCTCAAATGTAAAGAAAATAAAAGCCATATAACCGCCTACTGTACGTAAGTGTCCCCTTAATACAGAAAACTTAACTTTAAGTTCACTTAACTTTGCTTTGGTGGACAACTTAACTTAACTTAACTGACTTACAGAAATTAGGATCCAGTTGAGCAGGACATTGATGCAGAGACATAACATTCAAATGTAGGAGCTAATGAGACAGAAGCACCTGGGTAATCCGGTTACACTAGTGATACTATGTAATGTATAACATGTAAGCATGACATAGAATCATTAATAGCTCGAAATAATACAGTATAGATGCTTACATTTCACTCACATGTAATAAAAAGCTGCATACAAGAAAGTATTCCTCACTAGGATACTCTTCATCCATCTCTTCTTTCTCTTTACAAATAATTGGGAACTTGGAGGAACAGAGGAAAATGGGATTGTGAGAGACATATAGAAAAGAGAGAAGGGTGAATGTTGGACACCAGATGACAGTTGTTGCAAAAGAGAAACTGGTGTTTGGACAGTGGGAAGGAGTGACGGTGAGAGAGGTTAAGAAAGAAAAGAGACAACAGTTGGGAGAAACTGAAGAGTGCGGCGTTGAGATCAGGGGAATGACAGGAGACAAATAGCAGAGAGAACAGGACAAAAGGACTCGAAGACAGAGGAGGACCAATCGCTCTTCCTCCCTCTCTAAGTGACCAACCGTATTAGATCAGCACCTTCTGTTGTCACAGCAGGTGTGCGTTTGCGTGTGCCTGTGTTTGTTTGTCTGTGCCTGTGTGTGTGTATGTGCGGGGCCTGATGCCAGGTAATTGCAGTGGTGTATTAGGTTAGCCCAAGTTATCCCATAATTGGGACTGTTTGGCCAATTTTCACTGGTGTACAAACTAATCCAACTCACTCCCTTTCCACCCTCTGTGTGTGCGTGTTTGTGTGAACATGTGTATGTGTGTGTGTGAGAGAGGGAGGCAGACCGAGATAACATAGAAGACAGAGATTGAGTTTGTGGTGTAACTGCGTATGGCTTTAGGAGGGTGTGTGCATGTATACAGAGTTCTCCTGTTGGTCATGTAGTCCTCAGCTAAATGGAAACCAGCCAGGATGATCTAGCAGTCTGCTTCCATGGAGAAAAGGTTTTGCTATGAAAAGTCAAGCTGATTTCTACTCATTGTTTTGGTTCCTAACAACTCCTCGTTTTAAGTCAGACGTTTTCAGTGAACAAGCTCACGCATTACCTTACTTAGCGTACACTGCCCAGCGTGAAATGGTAGAGAACTAAAGTAAATGAGCGAAAAAAACAGATCTTATGATCTTTTTCTTCAAAGACTACAACTAAATATTCAGTGAATACTGGACTTGCTGTCAGTTGCCGAGAAACATGGCTACAATGAAGTGATAATGCTCATTACTCAATTGCTGTTTTTGTGCTAGATGTGTAAGTGAGTAGTTGTATTATGGACAGATAGAAGTCTTACTGCCTCCTGGTGTTCACATATATTTTAAAGCTTTAAAGTTGTTTGTCTAGTCACCTTAGCATTGGATTTCTCTCTCACATTGGCTCCACTCTGGCTCTAAAAAGTTACAACATGATGATGACCACAAACAGACTACTGGCTACATACAAGTGGCAGCCTAATCATGAGTATATCCAATGATGTGTATTGAGTTTGAGGGGATGGGAGCCAACCAGAAACATGTGACTGAGAAAGCAAGGGTGACAATAGGATTCTATTAACAAGATGGAAAGAAATGCAATAATATTCACAAATCAGCACATGCTACAAATTTAATACAAATATACAAATTAAAAGAAATGTATGCTTAAAACAGTACCAGAATCACTTGCACGAATGTTGCTACATTCTTCTTTCTCTCTCTTCATCTCTCCGACCATTTACCACTCCTTCCTTTATCACTGTCCTACATCCATCCATTCCTATTTCATCCATGTCATCATTCTCCCCAGCATTCATTTATTGCACACATTAATCCATCCATCGTCTATTTATCTATCAACCCCTCACAACCAGTTCAACCAGCTGTACCTCTGTCTCACCCCTCCAGTGACACATCTACAGGCTTCGTCTTTATGTAAGAATGTGCTCATCAAAATAATGAGATGTTAAATTAGCTTTAAAAAAAAAAAGCCAGAAAGACAGTTTTCAACGTGAGCTTTCATCACCTCTAAGCCGGAGAAATTAATTGTTGTGGTGATATCAGCTCGGCTACAGCCAGAGAGATAGCAGGGGGGAGTTCTGTGTGAAGCTATTATGGACGCTATCACAAACATCAGGTAGGCTCAGCAAATCCAGAGCCTCGCATACAGGGGGAGAGCGGAAACAAGGCTAAATAACAACTTGTTCCGACATGGGAACAGTACAGAGTTCACACAGTGTGGAAACATCACACACTGTAATTTCTTAACAACAAAGGTCGGACACAGGTTTAGAATTTGTAAAATATCACTTGCAGAACAACTGAGCACCTGAATTACGATGTAAACAACGTTTGGAAATCAGCATCTGAGGAGGCTTTTGCGAGAGGGTAAAAGGGCATTTAGCTGAAAGGCCACCGGCCAAACAATGGATCAGATGAGCGGCCATCTGCAGAAGACCAATGCTTCAAGGTTGCTGTTTTAAGTTTACTCAATGTGAGGCAGGGGGCTGGATGTACAGGCAATTTCTCCTTGACAGAACAAAATAGGAAAGGTGATCTTTGCACACTTGTATTCAGACAGGTGCGTACGTAGGAGAACAAGGGATGAGTCCAAGTAACAAAAGCAGCTCCTGCACACTCTCGACTATTATGGTAAATTTATTGATTAGCTACATTTTGTTTCTTGACAGAAAAACCCACTGACAACAACAATGATTAACAATTATAAATACACCAACATATGTATTTTCTCTCAAAGCAATGTTCTCTCTCTTTCGCACACACATGCAAACACACCAACACACTATTTTCACATCTTTCTTTTCCTTCAAGTGTTAAGCCTAAATTAAAGGATTGAACTAAACTACTGAGTAAAGTGGTGCTTAGTTCAGTGAAGCTCAGTCCATCTTTAGAGGAGCCATTAGATAATCATACAGGGGGATAATGTCTTTATGAAATGGGGTGCTACAACAGAAAAGCGCGAGTGTGTGTTGGTGTGTGAAAGAGAGAGAGCTCTACATGGAAGGCTGGCAGGCCAGAGACAATCAAGCAGCACAGAGTAGTAGCACAGTATTTTACTGTCTTTTTGTAAAAAATAACTACAGTATACCAATGGAGCATCACAAGTTGTTGTTGCTGTTATCTCAATAGCTACTGCTGAGATTTTAAGCTTCATGAACAGACATTCCAGCCCAGTTCTGTGTATTTGCTTTGAATGCTCCAAACTCCCAGCACCCACTGAACTTCAGACTACTAAAAACTTGAATACTGGTGCAGACTTGGTATTATATTTGTGGGACAGGTAACCACATAAGCTGCAAATGAGCGAATACTGTAACGCAACATATAAAATGTTCGTCTGACACAGCAGAACTGTAATGGCACTGACACAAACACACATGTAGTCTTACCTGTGTACTGTCAGTACAACCAGCCCGGTTACAGACCCTCAGCTGGTAACTGTATTCCTGGAAAGGCCTGATCCCACCCACATCAGTGAAACTGTTTTCATCACCACAGTAACGCTCTTGTCCATCCCGCAGTATAACATAGTGGGTGATGTCCCCTGGTAAAATGGAAAAGGTACATTTTTGATAATCAATGTCAGATTTCTCTCAATATTTAACAGATATAAAACATGTTGCCTTTCTGATTTTTAAGCCCACATCCACATTAATCATGAACACCCCTCTGCTGAAGTTAATTCAACTGAACCACGTCTACAGAGAAGTGGATTTTTAGTGATACACCCACGCACACACACACACACACACACACACACACACACACACACATTAGGCCTGGCAGGCGCTTGCCATTGCAGCTGGATGATGTCATCTCGTTCATCTAAGCGACTCCAACGGGGCGGCGCCACTCCCCATGGTTTGTCTTCACTGGTGGTCACTGCTGTAACATCGCTGGAGCCTCGTCCAAAGCCGTTCCAGCCCCTCACTCTGTACTCATAGGTGGTGAAGGGCTCCAGGTCAGAGTCTATTAGAGAGTAAAGAAGGTAGGAAGGACAGAAGAAGGGGCAAAAGGGAAATAGAAAAATAAACTGAGGAGGGGTGCAAGAAAAGAATCAACAAATCTGTCAGTAAGATTGTCAATACATTGATGAATAAATAATTTACCAACACTGTAACACTTTTAAGTGATTACATGCAATTAAAACTGTAAGTGCACACATAGTATAAGATCTAATTCCAGTACAAGTTCTATCTGAAACAACTAATATTTCAATAATGAAAAAACTGTAGGGATTGACCTCAACATGGACTTTATATATATACCAAATACTCTATATGCACTACCACTGGTGCATAGTTGTAAACGTCAGGCCGTGACTGAAGCATTCTGGGACAGAGGTTGTGACAACCCTTCTGGTGAGGTATACATACAGGAGCATAC
This sequence comes from Macquaria ambigua, assembly GCA_008360985.2. Classification (NCBI taxonomy): domain Eukaryota; kingdom Metazoa; phylum Chordata; class Actinopteri; order Centrarchiformes; family Percichthyidae; genus Macquaria; species Macquaria ambigua. The sequence continues at coordinate 286,002 of VMKM01000204.1, forward strand.
ATACATACAGATGCACTTGCACACGCTCACACACACATGTGCATTATTTTTAGTGTTTAGTGTTAAGGGACTGCTGCTGTAAATGAGACCACGTTTTAACCGCCAGTCTGGGACTCTTGTCTTTACTACTGTGATAACTGAAGCAGCAAAACACACACGGTGACACACACATGTAAATAAACCACTGAATGTGTGTGCAGAGACACAATCATGCCTAAAAACTGAATTTCTGTGATTGATTAGGAACTCATTCCAAAAACTATAAATATAAACTGAGTGTGGACAATAAAGTATGTATTTACAACACGCACTGCACATGTGGAGCTATCTGTGTGTGATCTACCTTAGGTTTTTTTTTAAGTATAGCATGATACCCCATGTGTGTGTGTGTGTGTGTGTGTGTGTGTGTGTGTGTGTGTGCATGAGAAACATCTGGTGTATGGTGGGTGGCAACAGCTTTATGTGCCTCTGCCCAGATGGTGTCACAGCATTGCCTAGAAACTCTTATCCTAACCGCCCCATGCCACACACACACACACAAACACACACACACACACACACACACAAAGTAAAAGAAACACATACGCAGAACCACATTCACTACAGAGGCACACTTAAATAGTAACTAACTGGACATTAACACACACGAAACACATGTAATTATGAGTGCACAACCACCCATACACACACACAACATCCACAACCACAATTAGTCTTGATTAAACAGACGCAACTACCCAGATAAATAATGTGTGGACAGACTGAACATCCTGACACACACGCCCACAAACACCAACACACATACACACACACACACACCCCAACACACACACACACACACACACACACACACACTCCAACTCCCTTTGGGCTGATAAATAGTAGAGAATGTTGAAATGGCATTTATACGCCCATCTCTAAGTTTTAATGACACACAAGTGTACAGCACAGAGAGCTACCACGTTACAGCTATCAATGTGCACTGCAACAGCTGTCTTGGTGTGTGTGTGTGTGTGTGTGAGCGTGTGGAAGGGCATCTGTCTCTAAAGCCCGTTGATTGCAGCGGCTGACACATTTAGAGTAAATGCAGAATTGCTTTCTGCAGGCTTGAATTGTCTATGAGTGGTGTGCTTCACAGATGGCTATATTCTGTATTGGTTATTCTTCATAGTAGCTCGAAGGACCGAAGTACGAGTCCCTAATTTCTAGCAAAGTCATAGGTCAGAAGCAGGGATGCAAATACATTATGAATGGTCAAAATGTTTAAAGCTCAAAAACATTAGGCATACAGAGGCATGTTGACACCAAAGAAAGCAGAAAAGCAGAAGAGTAATGCTGCTGATTTTAGGCATTCATTTTGTCATTATATTTTAACTACAGCAGGTAACTTGACTTGACTAAACAACAATTCCTTATTCCCAGGAAAGAAGTACACGTTCAATCTGCTTAGCTGCTCAGATCACTAATTGAAACACAAGCAACTAAAACTTTAGTTTCCAAATGCCAACAAGCCTACAGTACATGTTTGAAGCAGATTATAGTGAAGAGCAGTAGTGGGAAAACGAGGCTGAAAAACAGGCTTGATCAATCAGCAATAGTTTGAACAGTACTTGTTTAGTAATTCTTCTAACCTACAGTCTGTTTTTCCACTGAAGAGACACACAAACACACAGATTACCTGTATAGGTGTATCTGTTGGCATCGCCGCTGTACACTACCTCCTCATGCGACGGGCACAGGCTTCCCTCGAATTGCAGGTTCTCAGTGTTTGTGTGACTGTATGTGTCTGCCATTTTGTATGTGTTATTACTTCTGTTTGTATGTGTGGACGGGCCCGTAGTGAGACTTTCATGTGTGGTGTGGTTGGAAGGTGAGTATGTGGTGGAGGGTGTGTCAGGGTGTATGTTTGCAGACAGGACCCATGTGCAGGCGGTCATAGATGGATCGAGGTCACAGGAGCCACAGTAAGCTGTTGATGCTGCAGCTACAGGGCACACAGCGCCCTGTGAACACTGGTGCTGCACAGAGGAAGGAGGCAGAGACAGATGAAGGTGGAGAGAGTGGAGAGGAAAAGAAGAGATGGGAAGATGGAGGAGTTAAACAGTAATAGAGCAGTAAAGAGTAAAAAGGGAGAAAAGGTTCAAAATCTTTAAGGGATTTGTCTCTGTGGTCGCACTGCACACAGGCACAGACAACTACCACAGACACTCATAGAAGTTTACGATTATATTAGAGAAAGATCATATAAATTCTCATGTAAGTCTCTCATATACATGCAGGATGTAGCTATGTGCGTGTTTGTGTGTGGTCTGCATGGTCCTTAATGACATCATTAGAGCTAATGAGAATTCCTACCCTTTGTCCCTGTGTGTGTGTGTGTGTGTGTGTGTGTGTGTGTATGTGTGTGTGCCTGTCTCATGCTGACTTAGGAACACACAAACATCACATGACCCCAGTTGATAAATGGAAGATGGCCCAGTCCCCAACTCCTGATGTGACAATGAGTGTGAGTTTGAGAGATGGAGAGAGAGAGAGAGAGAGAGAGACTACCAATATCCAGTTAGTGACTTTGTCTTTCTGTACACATGGCAAATTTAGTTTTTCTCGTTCATTTATGTCACTGTTTCTCTGAAGCCTGTGAAGACAGAAGGAATGCTATGTTTTTCCTTCCACTAATATGCACTTTGCAGGAAATACAGACACAAAATATAGAAAATACTAATTAAACTGAGTAAAAAACAGCCTCAAAATATCTGTTACGAGACTGATCATAAATTAGCTGCAAATGTGTGTTCAATTGTGCTTGTAAAACACAATAAAATGACAGCAAAACAATGCTACCAATATTGGAAATGTGGCTGCTGAGAAAACAGACTGCTAGAAGATGCCCTGCTTTTGAAACACTTTGAGAGGACATTTAAACCGCAGAGAATACGTAACGGACCCATGGCACAACTGAACACTACAGGCAGGCAGTGGACATGAAAGATAACAAATACAACCTGATATAAACAACAGAGAGGAGAGTCATTTACCAGTGACACACATACAGATACATACAAACACACCTGTATTAATAGGCCGGGTGTGGGTCGGTCAGCACACACGTGTCGTTGAGGGTCATAGCCAATCCCATTGCAGCATTCCTCTTCCTGACGTATGGCCTTTGACCCACAGCACTGCAATGTCACTGTGGCATTGCCAGCAGGGTGCATTGTTGGATATCCGTCATTGCCCACACAGCAAAGAGAGGTTGAGGAGTTTATATACTCCTGACCACAGCAGACGAAACCTAAAGACAAGAAGATGTTTGATTACTGTAGAAGGAAATTATTTTTTATGCTGCTCATTTCCAGTCTAAAACTGACAAGTGTGTGTTTTAACTATCTAATAAATTAGATTTAACTTCTTGAAATTTAGGTGCTACCCATATTATTATATTATATTGGTTTGTTGTTTAGGAAACATTGTGAATCGCCAAGAACTTCATGATTTCAGTGACACTACTCCAACCATAAATGCCTCAGGTCCTCCCACAGCACCAAATATTCACAAGGACAAGCTTCTGCTGGGCTCCTGGCATCATCTCTATTATTTACATGCTGTGATTATATTTCTACATTCAACAGTGATGTCTGAAATCACTGTACGTGTCTCTCTATTACTAAGAATATTGGCCTTTCTATTCTTTTCCTCATCACCTCTTGTCCTCCTCTGCTTCCCTGTTCATCCTATTATTCTGCCTCTTTCCTCCTCACCTTTTCTGTCTTTTCTTCTGTCCTCCTCCCTCCATAACCTCTCCACCTTCCTCAGTTCATTCCCTTCACCTCCTCTTGTTTTATGCTCTTCTTCTTTCCATACTGATAAAACATCCAGGCAATGCTGGACTGTATAGTCTCTCCTCTATGCTTCCCAAACTCCCCTTTCCTCCTCTCTCCAATCCCTGTTTTCCCACCGGTACATAAACAGTATTTAGGCTGCTCTGTATATTAGTGTGCATCTTCTCTTATCGACTCTTATAGACATCCTCCTCTCCTCTTCTCTCCCTCTTCTCCTCCCCTGCATGCCTCTTTTTCTCTCCTGTATCCCTCTCTTTGCACAGCAGTAATATTCAGGCTATGCCGTCGAAAGAGTGCAGGGGGAGAGGAAGTGTGTTTTTCTGAGAGCTGCCATCTCTGACAGTGATAGGTGATGTCTTTCTGCCACCACTTCACCTTCAGCAGCAAGGTGACATTTAAAATACATGCTATCACTCCATTTCCCTGTAAATGTTTTGCAGCTGAATATCAAATTTCAAGCATGTTTCTTCACATTCTCCAGCACTTCATATTTCAAATTCAAATAACTTGAGTCACTTTGAATGACGGACAAATGAAAACTGATTTAGTTCCTGCAGATTTGAGGTAGAAAGACTCATTCTTGGTGGAGGAAATAATGTTTTGGTCTACAGAACCGTTCGACTTTATTCTGGTTAGAATGACAAAGGTTATATTTATAGCTCTACTCTAATGACTATTTTTTAATCCAATTGTAATTTCAGCTAAAGCTACCTGTCAATGTAGAATGCAAATGTTAGATGTCTCAAGAAAACCTTTCAGAAAACATAGACCCAATTGCGATAGTGGAAAGATGACAGGTAGTGGGGGAAAAAAGGTTAGATTTGAACCGGAGACGTTTAGTATCATTGCGGCCATCTTAACTCCTAAGCAACTTTTAATACTATACTAACTAAATGAACCTTGGTTTACCTAAATCATACAAATGTGATACCCCAACACAGGAGAGGAGTTCAGAAAACACTGACACTTGCATGTGTTAGATTAAGGTTATGTCATGGAGATGAGGGTGAAGCAAAACTGGCAGCAGCTCTCACGCAGGAGCTAAAAAACTAATGAAAGCTGAACATAGAAAGAGTAAACATGGTGCCTTCTCTCCACTGGCCGTCCTAATAACACAAGTTGAACCAATCTGGTTACTTTGACGTCTTAGCTTAGTTGAGGGCGGGTGCTGTAACGCTTTGGCCTTGCAATGGATTAGGGCTATAATAGTGTCCTGCTATAACACTGAGTCAGCAAAGTAACCCCCTGCTGTGAGGATGCACTGGAAATACAAATGAGCATGGCATGGCACGGCACAGCTCGACTAAAATATCATAACTGTGCTGATGGAAAAAGGACAAATCGTATTTTAATGAGAGTCCAATAGAAAACGCTTCTCATTTTGAATCAGGCCGAATTATTATAAGAACCCCTCCGTCTTTTGTGGTTATTTAGTTTAGAGTTAAAATAATCTAACTTTCATGAGGTATTTAGCAAATATATCCTAACAGTTGATGACATGCTGATCCGTGGCACTATCTACCCCCAGCTGTGTTGCCCATTTTATTTGACAGCAGACATTAAACACTAAGTCATTGCTTTGTATCGTGGCCTCGCCCTTTAATGGGGCTACAGCTAGTTGTGGAGTGATAAATAACTTATTGTTTAACAACCTAATCAGCGTTCACTCTTTGCGCACATGAAATGCTGTTAATTTAAGCAATCATTTCACTTAAAGGCCAAAAGTGGAGAATGGCACATATTTTCTCCTGTGCTGTTGCAGTGCATTATATCCTCACCGCATCCATCACAGGCAACATGTGACAGGAAAATGCATGCGTATGTGTGTGTGATTGTGTGACATAAAGGCAGTCTGACGGCTAGTAACTCACTTAGCAGCGGCAGCTGTTGCAGAGTGGGGGCTTGGTGGCCAATTCCCCCAGCGCCTTACTTCAGCTTCAATGACGTGCAAATAAACAGCTCAACACTTTTCCAAAATAGCTTCTCTCCACTCATCCCCTGTCCTCTCGGCATCCTCACCTCTACTCCTCCCTTCCACCTGGACACCAGGCCCTCTACGACTCATTTGCCTCCCATCCATTTACTCTCTAGTCCGACTGTCTTTCCATGCATCACCGTTCAACGTGGCTTTCTGCATAACTTGATTCTCTCTCATACTTTTTCTGACTCTAAGAAATGCCAACTTTTCACTTGTGACCTGAAGTTCAGGAGTTGTCTCCTGCCTCTTCTCCACTCTCCATCAGTTCTTTCTCTAATCATTATTTTTTTCCTGCATCCCTAACTTCTATATCAACCTATATCTCCCCATCTCTACAACTGTGTTTGTCTTCTCTATCTACCTTTTTTAGTTTATCCATGTTCTACCTTCTCTTACTTCCTGCTTTTCTCTGTCCTCAATGCTTTATTTTAACTCTTCATCCTAGCTACATCTCTCTTGACCATGTCCTCGTTTCTCCTCATCATCTTTACGTGTTCCTCGCTTCCACCTCCCTCTTTTCCTTTCACTATTGCTCTCTCTATCTCTCTTTCTGCATCCACTCAGTTCATAGGTCTACATCGTTTGTTTACTGTTCTGCAGCTAAACTTCCCTATTGTATTATCACCCATTCAGCAGAAACCCAATCCCTGTCTTTGTAAGCGTTATCTGTGTATGGGTGTGTGTGACATGCTTGTACATTTGTGTTAACGTTTTGAAACACACACCTCCTATTTTCTCTTCCTCTTTATGAGCTGTGTGTGTTTGTGCATGTGCGTGTATGTGTTGACAACATTTCATCACACACCTCTTGTTTTCTCTCTTGCATCGCAGAATGCTTCAGCCCTAATCTTCAGATTTACGTTGGATTTGCATACATTCGTTAATAGCATCGGGAGCGCTGCGTCAACACAAGGTGCTTAGACAACGTGAATTATTATTAGGGTTTCAGTCATTCCACTTAATGATAAGTCAATATTTAGCGCTGCCAATGAACTACTGATAAAAATGTGTGTTGTGGATTAGGGTTATCCGAGCTCTCTAGGAGACCAAAACACCTCCACAACTTTAAACAAACCAAACACTTTTAAATACCTGAATATATTACAAGGGGTTTGGCACAAAGTGCAGAGCAAGTGCACACACACACACAGTTTTTTGTGCATGCATACCAGCATACACACAATCACACTGAAGCAGCTTTAGCTTATCACAGATATATAATGGTATCTGCGTATATGTTGGCCTATAAGTTACAAGAAATTGCAGAAAAGAAACGACAAAGATGTGTTTGAAAATGTGTTTTTGAGCTGAATCTGTTGAGTTTCATGTAATTGTCATCCATTACACAGAAACAAAAACCTGCAAATGAGGGATATATTCATACATCAAGATGACTGAGTAAATTCATGATACAGGTTTGTCCACACTGTAAAAGCTTCTTCGTTCAATATTTATTATAGTTTTATAGTTCTGATTTTTAAAAATGTTTTATGTGCTGCATTTTTATGTATGTAATTATGTATTTGACTCGTTGTTGTTAGTAGTTGTTTCTGATACTAATTTAATTTACAGTGAAGTCCTGCTCAATATCTTGGTCACAACTTTTACATAACTTAATTTAAGGGATCCATATCAAACTATTTGTTATGTGTTTGTTAAAAAACAACATCAGTTCTCAGCAAACTCTCAATAAATGGTATCAGCCTCAAAAATCCAGTGTTGGTTGGGCTCCAGGACACACACACACACACGCACACACAATGCAGGAAGGAGTGTGTGTGTGTGTGTGTGTGTGTGTGTGCACGCGCGCACTTTGTGCTCCAGAGGGGCCAGACTATATGTCATGTCGAGAGATGAAATCACAGTGGATTGACTTTCTCACACAGTGCACAGTGTTCCCCTGTGAACACACACATGTGGATGTTGGGGCAGCAAGCACACACATAATCAAAGACACACACATACACACCTACTCTTTTCCCAGCTGACTGGTTGTCCTCTTGTCTTTCTGACGTCTTTTTTATATATATATATATATATATATATCTCAACAACATTACCAGCTGGGCATGTGTGTGACATTGTGTGCGTTTGTGTGTACGTGCATCTTTGCATGTGTGTCTTGAGTGTTTAAGTGTGTGTTGGTTTGTGTATGTGTGTATGCCTGTGTGTGTGTGTGTGTGTGTGTATGTGCTGAGCTTAGTTATTTAGTTATATTTTCAGCACTCTACGGGGATTCACTAAAACTGAGACACAGCAAGCAGCTGTTCATGTGTGTGTTTAAAGTGTCTGTGAGAGAGGGACAGAGAGAGACACGAGACTGAGATGAAGACAGACGAAGTAATAAAGAAATTAACAACTAAAAGAGTTTGACAAAGCGATAAAACAGGAGAAAACAATTAATGACGTGAGATGAGTAAGATTTGCGAAAAATAAAGAAGCACCAAAATCACTGAGTACAAAAATGGATGTTTGTGTGCATATCCACTTGATAAATCTTTGTACTGAGCCACAGAGATTTATACCACTAGTTTAGGGCAAATGAAAAAGATGATGACAGAGATGACCATTTTTATCCATTGTAGAGATGCTACATTATTAAATGAGCTCTACATGTTTTACAGCAGAATTATGGAGACTTCAGAGCAGATCCACTCAACCATCCAATCCTTACACATTCTGCCTTCACCAATTCTGCTCTCAACCCTACCAGAGACATTGTACAACACAATGACCCACAGCCCGCCTCCTTCAGGTTATCCATCACTCTCATCAATGTGATGTGGGAGTTGGTGATTTAGGGGTGTGGCAAAGGCCCCATGTAGCACCAGGATCCTCAAAACATGGGCTGGCAAGTAGAGTTTCTCTAGCACCTCTATGACTGTACTGTGTAAATGCTCACAAGCCTTGGGTTCATCTCCAGTGGAGAGAACTTATCCAGAGGGTGATGGGATGCTCGGTGTCAGAATAAATAACTTTTGAGTTCAAGTGCAACTTTTAGCAGAGGACAACAGAAGACAAAGAAGGCAACACATGACGGAAAGAGGCGTCGGAGCACTCGGTCTTTGTTGCCGTCAACAAATTGACAGAATTCAGAGGGGAACATTTCCACAAAGACACACTGATTTCAATAGGCTAACTTTTTGCAGAAATTTGTTTCAGTGCAAAAAAGCCTAAATATCACCTCCATCAAACACCCTACGAATTAAGTTTGGAAATAACTAAAGCTAAAACCACTGGCCACTGTGGTGTACGGATAACAGTTATATTGGAACAAAAGGTTTTAATGGTTGTAGAACACATTTATGCAGAGGTATGTAGCACAACTGAAATATTTCATCACTATTAATCACTTTCTAAAAATGTCTAGGTGTCTTTGTGTGTGTGTGTGTGTGTGTGTGTGTGTGTGTGTGTGTGTGTGTGTTTGTGTGTGTTCTGGTGTATGTGAGCTCAATTTGCTCCCTGACCATACCTGGAAGTTGTGTCCTTTAATGTTAACTACATTGTTTAATAAATCCACAATGTGACACTAACAACATCAAGAATAACACAAAGGCAAATACAATGAACACACACACACACACACACACACACACACACACACAGTTAGACCTACACAGCAGACTGTCCTCATCGCTGTGCTCCTGACAGCCTCTGGTTTTATTCTTGCCAGTCATTAAAGTAAACCTAATAGAAAAGCCATCATCATAAATACATTAACAGAGAGAGAAATGTCTTCCTGTGTTCAGAGAGTACTCGATCTTCTAAAGCAGCCAGACGCTGCTGTTTGGAATGCACTACTGTTGGCCATTTGCTACCCATCATTGATGAGGGGCTTTTGGCAATGATAAACACACACACACACACACACACACACACACACACACAAACACACACACACACACACACACACACACACACACACACACACACACACACAAACAGAGAGACATACACACTCAGAAACTGATGAGAATCTTTTGGCAGTAACAATGAAAGGACGTGAGGGATGTGTGTCTCTTTGCAGGAAACATGTAAAAATGCAAACACATTCAGATACATACACATACAGAAACAGACAGAAAGTGAAGCATACATGCACCAAGTTGAAGTAATAAACCATGCACACTTGCACACACTTACACACAAACGCATCCACTCTCACAACTCCGCCAGGCTCGGAGTGAGCTAGCTTAACTACTGGGATAATTTCCCTCCAGCAAATGGTCACTGTGCCCTTGAAAAACATATTTGATTATTACTTTTTCTCCCCCTCCTCTTTTTTTCTTTTAGCATCATCACAGCCATTTTCATCACGCGCTCTGATGATGGCACGGCAAGGCGCGTTAAGATAACACCCCAGCACCGCCAGGCTTTTAACACTTAAACGGTGAAAAGGGATATTCAGATTTGTCCTTGAACGTTTGGATGGGGCCTGCTGGGCTGGGACAGAGGGAGGGAGTAAGGGAAGGAGTTAAAGAAACGCATACATTTTTAAGATTCACTTACTTTAAGAAAAAGTGAGGTGGGGAGGGCATTTATGGTAGCACCCACAGTGAGAGATGGGGAAGGTAGGGTTGAAGGGCAGATGGAAGAGTTAAAGAACTGTACACTATAAAGAAAAAGTGTGAAGGGGAAATGATTAGTGGAGCACGCACAGTGAGGCAGGGGACTTAGGGAGAGTCAGGGAGCAACGGGAGGCCAAAGACACCACACACGTTCCTTTAAACACCATCTAATCTCACCTAAGTCTTAGCTAAACATCTTACATACAAACTCAGAGAGAGAAGAAAAGAGGAGCAAATGAAGAGCTTAAAAGTTGGTCTAGAACCTGCAATACAGGAGGAAATACTGCAAGAAAACTGAGGTACTCTTGTCCAAAAACAAACAGTATTTAATCTACTTGAAAGTAAAATGAAAGCTGTTTAAACAAACAGATTTGGAAGGGAGGGATTTAGCATGGAGACTTTGTGTTATTGTATAACAACTACGGAATTCGGAGGAAAGGATTTGCGACCATCTCAATAATATCACAAAGACTAAAACTGGCCAGAGTAGAAGAAGGCCTACCATTTAAGATGGTATGTTAGTGTTAACTTGACCAGGTACGTTTGAATAAGGACACATGTAGGCAGGAACCTATACACAATTAATGTAGTTAGGCTGAGAAAATAGAAGCGTAAAAAGAGCGCTTATGCGCCTCAAGCACAAGTGAGGCGCAAGCCATTACGTGGTTGGTATAGATAGCTGTACTGATTAAAATTAAATTCTGTCAGAAACGGTGGAGTGAGTACTATAAACGAGAAACCAGTTTCTATAACTGGGATAAAAGAGAACACAGCTAGATTTCTGCTGGAGAAGCGGCGTGCATGGCTGTCTTCTGCCACGGTGTCTTTTTTGATACTACCACTGGGGGGTGCCCAAGTCAGAAATCACAAATCCTACTCATAGCAGCTTTAAATACAAAGTCTGTCATAAACTAAAAAAGCAAATAATGGTAGCCTGGTTAAAATAAGTAGGTTTCTACAGCTAAACAGTAGTATAAGTAGATAAAATAGATCAAATTCTGGTACACATTTGCACTATAAGGAAAAACTGTGCTCTATCACAAATATACTTAAACATGTCAGTGCAGGGTGAGTAGGTACATAGATGGGTGGGTGCTGGGTGGACAGGAATAATATCAACTTACAGTATATAGAGGGAGAACAATGACAACTTATTGCTCAAGTTTTGGAATCAAGTTAAAACCAAAGAAACATCTGGAAGAACACTGTCCACTGGCTCAGCTTTGTGTTTGTTTCTTGTGTTTCTTTGGGACAGGTTGGGTGAGGTAATGTTTCTGACCCTGATTCTATTTCACCTGAAATACACTGGCTTTCTGTTTCAAATAGTCCAGCCTTGAACACATGCGTGTGTGTTCTCATGCAACTGTGTGTTGCATATTTTTGTATGACTGTTCATGCAAATCTGTGTGTATACACATGCATTTGTTCTTGTGAGTGTGTGTGGTTGTTGTTGTGTTTGTGTGTGTGTATATCTACGTGTGCACATGTGCACGCAAGCTGGTATGTGTATCTGTTGCCAGACGGCTGTCTCCTGGCATTGCTGTTCCCCTGCAGTGTGTGTGTATGGTTGTTGACAGTGTGGACGGTAATGTGTGATAGATCGCACTTCAGGGACCCCATAATCACATCAGCCTAACCTAGTCTATCAGCTGGGCACAATGGGATACCCTTCACTCCTCCTTTAATCTGCTCCATCTAGCTCTTCACCACTCTTCTGTTCTCTCCTGTTTTTTTCTTTCACTCACTTTCCCTCTTTCTCTTTCTCTTTTATCATTTTAATTCTCTTTCATTCGGTCTTTCTTTATTCATCATTTTTGTTTAATTTTGCATTCTTTCTTACAATGTACATTTTTTTATTCTATGTATTCTATTCTTTGTAATAAATTGTATTAAATTTGTAGTCTTCTCCCTATTTCTTCCTCTCACTTTTTTCCATTTTTTATATTTGTCATATTTTGTATTCATTTTTACAATGTAACTTATTTGAAGGTACACTATTTATTTTAAGTAGAATTGCATGTAATTTTCTTCCTTTCTTTTTTCTTTCTTTTACAAATCTGTCTCTCACTATATCATTAAAAATACAAAACCCTGGACATGGTGAGAGGCAGCAATGAGAGTGAGTGGTGCCAAGGTTAAGTAGCCTATCCTATAATAGGTGTTGCTGTGTGCATGTTGTGTGTGTGAGTGTGAGTGTCTTGAAACAGACGTGTGGGGTCGAGGTTGCATAGCCGGCCCCAGGGCTCCCCGACAGCGCAGTGCACCCGGCAAATGGCCCTTAGCCTTGCTAGCGCCGCTAGCCCTACGATCCATCATACCATATGTTCTCAATGGGGAAGCTAACGCTAATGACTGATGAGTGGATGGGAAGGGGGCACATAAAGGAAGGGAGGGGGAAGAGTGGGATGAGGGGGAGAAGAAGAAGAAAAGGTGGTGGGAGGAGAGAGGAGGAGCAAGAGGCCAGAGGAAGAAGCAGAGGAGGTGAGGAAACAAGTTGATGAAAAGTAACAAAGCAGATGACAAAGGAGAAGAGGAGATGTGAAATATATAAAAGAAGGACATGGAGAGGAAGAGGAGGTGGGGAGCATATGCACTCCTTGGGAGGCCACCTCAAATGAAGGATGACCATATAGTCTGCGCAGTTGGAAGAGAAAACAGGATTTAGTGGAGGAGAAGAAAGGGAAACAGATGAGACAAAACGAGTAACGATGTGACGGAGTAGAATACTCAAAAATTACATGTCAAAACAAATTAACAAGCTTTACTTGTACTTGAGATCAGTGTTTGAGAGTGAAAACTCTCTAAAAGAGAGTCTTATTGACAATTTCATAAAAAGACAACATGCTGGAAAAAAGATCGCAAGAAAGTAACAAATAATAACAGCAGTGAAATCAAAACATATTTGAAATAAAGGTATTGTTTTTCTGCTGATTTGCTTTCTAGGAACTTTTTGTCAGCATGCATGTATTTTATGTGTGTAGGGATCTTGTGTGTGCGTCAGTGTGTGTCTGTGTGTTTGAGGATAGGCTAATGGAGTACTATAGGCCTGTCCATATGGGGCCATTGTTTATGTGTGATGAATAGAGTCCACGTGTCTGTCTCTGGCACTCAACATTAAGCGAACCCTGCCGAGGGCACCCTGTTGACTCCATGTGTGTGCTTGTGTGTATGTGTGGGTGCATGTAATATGTCTATATGTGTGAAAGTGTGTGTGTGTGTGTCTATGTGTCTGCGTGAAGGAGAGAGAATGAGTGTGTATTTGTCCTGCTGTGTGCTTGGCAGTGCCCTCAACGGTGCCATCCCGAGTGTGTTTCATCATCATCTGCCATGACAAAGATGTCTAATGACACACACACACATACACCCGCACATACACACACACACGCACGGTCCCATCTGTGCCATGGTATCCGGGTGCTTTGGGACACTGCGGGAGAGGAAGAAAGGGAAACGACCCCACGTTCCTGCACCATGTGTCTACCTCAACCCTCTTTTCTTTACTCTACTGTAATTTCCTATCTTTTCCCGCACTCTCTCCATTTGGCCCCTAAACATTAAGACAGTACCAGGAAACTCTGACAAAATCCCTTTTGGGGCAGTGCAACTAGTTTTCTGAACTAAGGGCCTTTTTGTTGATTGGATTTTACAATAAAGGGTTTTCTCAGTTTTCTATCCAGAAAGTTCAGCAGCCATCAAACTTCACCCAGTGTGCTTTCATTGTTGGGAAAAAAACTTAATTCAGCGCAGAATCTTTTCAATTTCTTCCTCTTATCAAAATATGAAAATATTGTTATAATAACAGTGGATTTTAGTTTATCTTTTTATCTTTGTGTTTCCTTCACTCACCAGGGGCATATGTATGCACTTCCCCCCTCTCAGCATCACCGCAGCACACCAGTGTATCATCTACAATCTGGCCTCCACAGCATTGGACCCCATAGCCATCATGGAGGCTCCCACTACAGCAGAGCTGGCCGTCTTTCGTGGAGTAAGGAACCCCCCCACAGCAGCTGTCACCCAGCCCCACTGAGACCCGGGCCTGCGAGTGGTCAGGACAGCAGTTTTCATCTACAAAGACAAGGACAGATGAAGGAAACACTTGAATATAATGGAAAAGGGGGTAGTCTCAAGTCAAGCAGAAAAGAGCAAATCTGATGTAAGTGTAAACATGTGAAGCGATCTGAAACTCACTGGTTTTTACATGAACATAGTATCCTCCACAGCACTGGTGTTCAGGGACAGCTGGGAGTAGTTTGCCATTGCAGCAGACCGGATTGGAGGAATTTCTCAAACTCAGGTAACTGCCCTCACAGCAATGATGATGCGGTTTCTTAGTGTACAATAGTCCACTGCAGCAAACCTGGTTGACATACAATTGCACACACATACACACACAGGTGCACGAGAAGGTATGAAAACAAAATCCACACAAACACAGACACGTGTGTGCACCTAAAAATGATTGTTTAAGGATTTCTTCATATGTACCACAGTACTAATACACATAGTTATCTTTGCACCTTCCATCATGTAAAATCTGTAACTTTACAACTTCCACAGTGACAAAAGTGGAAGCAAGGTACAGCGCTGTTATGCAGGAATTACTTCATTTTGATGAATTCAAACCAACCAATCAAGTCAGAAATTCCTACTTTTTAACAGTCCCATCTGTTCTTCTTAATAACAGACGCAAGACACTAATGAAATACAGTTTCTTTGTGACTTTGTGGGAATCTGATGCAGTTTGAACATAATATTTTGAGCATATAATATTATACTGTTTCATTCAGGACATGTCAAATACTATTTCATTAACCATCAAAGGAAACAGCCTGTGTACCGTACATGTCTCTTTTGTGTTGTAAACCTGCACATGCAATGTAATGGATGTTTGTGTGAGTACATGTTTGTGATATATTTTTTTCTAGGTACATGAGTGTGGGGGTTTGCGTGTGCTCCATCTAAGCATGTCCACTTGCAATACGTAAGGTGTGCATGTGTGCATTTGTACGCATGAGCTTAAATGTTGTTATTGTTTGTGCCATTGGGTGCTGCAGGGGGTAAATGTATGGCGGACGGTTTCACTGTGCCAACTTGGCTGGCATTCAATGACACAAGGATGGAAGTGAATGCAGATGACAAGTTAATCTGTTTAGAGAAATTAATCACTGAGAGGATGTCCGTGCGTCCCGCATAAATAGCGTGCGCTCGGAAGAGGAAATGTGAGAATGTGTATTTGTCTGTGGGTCTCTATGTTTCTTTTTGTGCTTTTGTGTGTGTGTGTGTGTGTGTGTGTCTGAGGTCTGGTGACTAATATCCTAAGGGAGTACACAGCAACAATGTATTCTCCACTTCAGATGAGCAGCCAAAGCAAAGACTGGACTTCTGTCTTGTTTTACACATTGTTGTTGTTGTTTCGGTCGTGGCTTTAATGATCACTCATGACGAGTTCTAGTTAAAAGAGGCCCTCACATTCAGGTGGAAATGACAGGGGAGAGAAGATTACAGCAGAGGAAATATAAAAATATATACTGTATATAAATAAATAAATAAATATATAAAGGAGTGTGTGTAGTTCCAGGTAATACTCTTTACTTCTCTAGAACAATCAATATTGTATTGTTTTGACCTGTAAATGTTGTCCCTTCTTTCAGCACAGCAGTAAAAGATGAAGATTAAACGACCAGAACATAATCACCTGAATGTCAGGATGGAAGCAGGACGTCCCGCACACACCATGACTGGCAGGACACTGCAGGTAGGAACATCTGAACCTTACGCCACCTGCACCTCCTGACTCTTCCCCCACAGAGGATGTGACCCCTGTTGACCCAACAGCACATGACCTCAGGGTCCGTCTTAAGACCTCATAGCCCAACATGATCCCACTGGGTCTGCCTGGATGAGACCAGTCCAACCTCACCAACCTGACACAGAGAGAGACCAAGGCAAGAAGAGAGAGAGAGAGAGTGAGAGAGAGAGAGATATGAGGGGTATGTTCTCCTTCACACTCCTTTCACACTACCGGGAGGTACACGAAAACTTTGTCATATCCAAACGCACACACGTGCATTCATGCATGGTTAATGCCTGACAAAGTTGAGTTACAGTGTCAGGGTGTGTGTATCTTTATACACTTCTCACTATTGATTTTCCTCTTTTTTATCTCTGACATCTTTGGCAGGGGAAAGACCTGTGTAGTAACATGCAGAGTTACAACTTCCACAGTCTCCTAGACAGAAAATAAGCCACAAATCACCACTTCCTCTGCAAATGTAAGACTTGTAACATTGTGATTTAGGTCAAATGTGGGAAGCAGAAATGTTAAATGTCATTAAATTTAACTGACTGTAAATAAAATGTCAGTTTAAAGTCATATTTTATTAACTTTGGAAGCTGTAAAAAAGCAACTTTGAGGTAATCTGATTACATTACATTAACATGGTTTATCAGTAATTATTACTGAATACTGTATTCAGTATTTCCATATTGATAGACTACTGAAGATGAATACATGCAACAATCACTGTTTCTTCAAGGGCTGTGGGTTTTACAGCAGTGGGAATAAATATAGTTGTAGTCTGTTTGCCCACAGAATCTGGTTTTCAATTACAACTGAAATTGTGTAAAATAAACAAGTTTAGTTAATGTTATTCTTTATTGATATACAGGTTACTAGTGCTGAGTAAAATTACATTTTCATGCAGTCCTGTTGTACATAGCTCATATCTCGTGCTGCCTTCACAAGATAAAAAATTGCTCCACCATTTACTCTGTGAGTGCCAGCTGTATTGATTCTGTTGTGTCAAACATGCAAACCAACCTTTGGCGAAGCCGATAAACATTTACGATTACTACACTCAAACCAAAGGCTATAAAGTTTCATGAACATGGAACAATGGCAACTCTCTAATAATGGTTAATATCTCATTCAGTAAAATAGCAGTGACACCATGCAGAAAGTTAAAGAATAACTGAAAAATTATTTGCCGTACATCTCTGTATTACCTGGGACTGATCACTTGTGCATGTGGCGTAGCCAGGTCGGCAGGCAGGTCCTCCACAGTAGTTGTCTGAGTAACATTACTGCGCACACATGCATACACAGTACACACCTGCACCTGAGATACACAAACAAACACAGGAGACAAAAACGTAATGCACATGTTTGCGTGTCTGTGTTTGGGTGTGCATGTCTGCTTTTCTCTGTGTGTGTACCTGTACGTTGTAGACAGTAAAAGGCAGCAGGTCCCCCAGCAGGTAGGACCCTGAGCTGTTGTCTACACTGCCATGAAGACGGTCATTAACGTAGATGTAGTAACCAGTAACTGCTCCATTGGGCCGTAGAGGAGGGAACCAGAGCACACGTACTGTGCTGCTGTTGACTGGAACCACCTCTGGGACGGACATCCCGTCTGGCTCTGAGGATGGCACATGTGAGTACCGAGACCCAAAGAATTTTTAATTCTTATAGAACAACAAAACATTTTACAGCCTGAAGACATGAGACATGGTCACCTTCAAACATATGTGTTTGAGATGGTATGAAAGCAGTGCTCTCAACATCACACGTAAGCTTTTACATATAAACTACCTCAACTGTTCTCCCAGATCCATTCTTCATATATGTTACAATCTAATTTTGTCATCATGATTCTCCATACCGTAATTTTGGTCTATTCTGTACACACGAGATCTATTGCATGTCTGTTCATCCTGGTAGAGGGACCCCTCCTCTGTTGCTCTTCCTGAGGTTTCTTCCATTTTTACCCAGTTAAAAGTTATTTTTTGGGGAGTTTTTCCTTATCCGAATAAAGGATAGAGGGTGTCATAAGCTGTACAGATTGTAAAGCCCCTTGAGGCAAATTTGTGATTTGTGTTATTGGGCCATATAAATAAAATTCACTTGACTTGACTTGAACTGTTGCAGTGAAGTAACAACAGAGCTGCAAAAGATGGGACTGGTGTTATGATTTTCAGAGGCACATTTTCACACCAGATTCATTTTATAACCGCTTGTACAGTGCTTGTAAATTTAAATTTTATCCACAGCACTAAAACTATAAAATGTTCTTAAACAACGCTGCATTAGTGATCATTAGGCCAGGCTAGTAAAAGTCAGGAAAAAACAACTATGTTATGTGTTGTGACTATGATGTCATGCAACATTCCCAATCTGGGCATATTTTCGGAATATCAAACAAGCTTCTTTTCAAAGTTAGTTCAGTAGCAACACTAATTTCACATGAGTGGAAACTTTTCAGAGATCAAACATCAACATTTTTAACCACCACTCACTTGAGAGGTGAATATGCGTGAGTGTGTGCGTGAGAGAGAGAGGGAAAGAGATAGAGATGGACACACCAAGCTTATAAGCTTGTGTTGTGTGTACAGCACGACAGCGTGTATGTTGGTGTGTATGTGACAGAGAGAAACAGAGACTGTGTGCTGGTGTGCATATAAAGGGCGACTGTGAGTGTGTGTGTGTGTGTGTGTGTGTGAGTGTGAGTGTGTGTGTTAGTGAGGGAGGGAGACCACCTGTGTGTCTGCGTGTGTGCAGTACTGCGTTGATAATGCTATCTAGCAGGAAATGAAAGGTAGAGCAGTGGGCTGGGTTTAGATAAGTGCATTGGCAGCAAATGAACTGGGTTAACTTCTCTTAGCTGAGTGCATTTTACTAAGAATAATAGATTGATTCTGTATGATCAGCTCACTCCCTCACTTTTTCTCTGTCTTATAGGTAATAGTGAATCTTCCGCTGAGTCTCTACCTTTCTGTGTTGTGTTATTATATTCTCTCTCTCTTTCACTGTCTTTTCAATCAAACTCCCTTAGTTCCTTTAATTCCCTTGGTTCATTCCTCCAAGAAATTATCTTTCAGCACATCAAGGACATCGATAATAAACCAAAAATCCTATGGCGATTAATATAACATGGTAATCTATAGGAAATGAGTTACAAATACAGAAGCAAAATGAAGGAGTGAATTACAGAGGCAGTGAAGGACATGAGAACATCTGACAAATAGAGGACGAGAAGTAAGAGATAATCTGCGAAAGAAGAAGATCTAGAGACAGTGAGCAATATTTAAAAGTCAAAGAGTGAGAGAAAGAACTTGAATATTGTTAATTTAACTGTGTGACATTTTCTTCAAATGACAATGGAGGTCAAGTTGTGAGTGGAAAAGTGAGAGAGAGAAGCAAACACAGAGGAAGAGAATATGAGAGAGGTAATCATACAGACTCCATCTATTATTCTAAGCGAAAATGCACTCAGCTAAGATAAGTTAACCCAATTCATTTGCTGCCAATGCACTTACCTAAACCCAACCTACTGCTCTACATTTCATTTACTGCAGGATGGCATTATCAACGCAATACTGCACACTGAGCCTCTTTCACTCATACACACACAGACACGCACACACATTTTTCTTGCCAATTAGTCCTGATGTTAGCATTGCCCTATAGATTGCAGGCCATGGTAGGATGGTTGGTAGGGTTGAGCTGCATTAGTTAAAATATATTTGGCCTTGGTGTGTGTGTGTGTGTGTGTGTGTGTGTGTGTGCACTCTTACGGCTGTAAAATAATGAAATTACCTCCAGAGCCCTCTCAGTTAAACGAGCCGTGCTTTGCCTTTAGCACCTAATGATTTTCTAATGTTTTTAATGCACTTTTTATTATACTGCTCAGATTGGAGAGAAAGAGAGAGGCCTCTGACATATGATTATACTGAAAAAGAAAGAGAACTGTAAGGGGGGAAAAAAGAGGACGCGAGATGGTCAGAAAGAGGGATTGAGAAGGAAAATGGAGATATAAAGAAAACAACAGACAGAGTGAGCGGCCTCTGACATATGATTACATGGAGTGATTTGAAAGATAACCCTTAAATGCTGAGAGAGGAGAGGGAAATGGAGAGAAAAGTCATGATGACAGTTGGATAACTTGTGCAATTCATAGCTAAAGAGAGTAAAAGCTGACCCTGCCTGAAAAGAAAAATACCAATAGATCCGAGAACTGATGTACTTTGCTCATATTCTACTTAATACTCTCTCTCAAAGCTCCAGATTTTACATCCTTATAAAGAGTCTCAGTTGTTCATTTTACAAATATCAACAGATTATGCAGAGACAGCTAATGATGTGAGGACAGATGAGACTCTATTAAAGAGGTGTATTGTAATGATGTCACTGCATAAGAGACAGATATGATTTCACTTATTTTATTATAGATTTTTTTCCCATGTAGAATTATAAAATATCTAATCTAACTTTTTGGAAAAGATTAAGTCATGTATTGTAAAGTATAGTTATTGCATAAGCCATGTTCGCTGTGTTGTTTGACAGGTAGAATACAGCTTATGTGTATGGCTGTGTGTTACAACACCTTAAATCTGCCTCACACACACTTTGTATTGATTTCATGCCTCACTACATGATGTGTTTAACATCTCCTGAGAAGCACAGAGTTGCAGAGAAATGCACATTAACACAGACACCTCTGTACTGAATATCCGTATTGTACATGACACATACAGTACATATGTGCACAATAACACCTCACACATACTGTATTATCCAAAGCAGGAAGACCAATTCTAACCAATTTCTAAGATCAGCTCTTGGCCAAAAATCACACAAATATACATACCTCCATCCTCTGTGGTGACTGTAACCATTGCCTTAGTTGTATTATGTGCTCCGTTGGACACCTGTAATGACACCAGATATGTGGTACTGGGCCAAAGGTCACTTATCACTGTGGAGATGATCTCAGGGGGGAAAGCCAAGAACTGACTTGACTGGGCAGACTCTATTGTCAGAAAGTAAGATTCCACTTCTCCCTGCAGGTCTTGCAAAACTGAGAAAGACACAAAGAGAGATGGAGAAGAGTGATGGAGCAGTTGAAAAAATCTCTATTTTCACTTTTTGGTAACTGTCAAGTCACAGAACAATCTTCATAGAATATGTGGCCGTGAAAGGCCTTTGCTGGGCACACTGCGTGTGTTTGAGTGTGTGTGTTTAAGAGAGAGGGTAATCTTACAGGGTTGTGTCCAGTTGACCTGTACAGCAGTGTGATTGATAGCTTGGGCAGACAGAGACGGAGGGTGGTGGGGAACCCCCGCCATGGTCACCGCTGTAACAATCTCTCCTGAGGAGTAGCCCACGTCATTATGTACCACTAACTGGTACTGGTAACGGGTGAATCTGTTGAAAGACAATATTGCTGTTTTTGATAAGAGGGCTACAATATGCTTTACTTTCCATGTGAGTTAAAAGCTACTAATGTTGCTGGGAAATATCTTCAAGATTCTGAATAAAAGGCTGTAAAAAAACATACTTTCTTCTATCAATCATTCAAAAATAGCTTGGGCAAGAAAAATTAACAAATACTAATATAGACATGGTCCTGGTGCAAGTATGTCTATCTTTATCTATATGTGCACTTTAAAGATACTGTTAGTTTTGCTAATATGGTGACTTCTATTAAACAAATACAAATAAGTTTCTCATAAAGTACTTTCTAGGACATCAATCCCACAAAGTGAAAAGTCCTGACACGTTCAAAAGTTTGTCAGTTTACTACTTGAATAAAGCAGAGTAGAGACACAAACCCCGAAAAGGGTACACCCAGAGCCGTTTAGCAAGCATAGAGGGGAGAAAAAAAAACTGCTTCCACCAAGTGCCAAACTGAGATTAGGGGACGCTGTGTGAAAAACAATTTAATTCTTTGGGATATTTGCTTAATGTATCTTTGAGCGGTATTAAAAGATCGGCATCAGCGGCAGCTCGCCGATCGGCTCTGCACACACAGTTTGCTGCGGCGCCGGCGTTTGCTCTAGAGCTCATTTCAGTAATCTCACCTGCTTAGGCCTTTATCTTGGTAGAACAATTTGGTGCCGGAGTAAACATGGAGCCAGCGATGGAGATCTTCAGAGGGGGGAGGGGACACGGCTGTTACCGGGGGGACCGTGGCGATGGCCAGGGGCTGGTGGGTTTTACGTCGGAGCAACTTGTATCTGAAGGGGAAATTTGAATAAAACAAAACACACACACACATGGTTGGGTGTTTAGGAATGCATTAACACACAGCACATGTTCACAAATGCACCAATATGAGCACACACACACACACACTCCACCCCACATGGAAATACACACATGCCTGCATACACACGCATACATACAGACACACAATTTTCAACTGACTCTTCTCCTTATCGCTCATTTCCTCCTCTTCTGCTGTTTTTCATCATCTCTATTCTTTTGCGTTCACTGTATCCCACCCCTCCCTCCCTATGCCCCTCCCTCTGTTGTTTTTTTCTGCAGGGTTTCTGTTTTCCTCTCCCCACAGTGATGCTAATTTCTGCTGTAATCAGAAGAGAAGGGCTTAATGCCGCCTTTTAACCAACCCACTTAGACAAACACACAGAGCTGAGCAGAGCAGAACAGAGAGACGGGCTCATGCATTTTAATCGCCTGCCAGGAAAATGAACCTTTATTTTAGGCCTAATCTCCGACAGAGTAAAACAGGACAGAACAAAACGGACCAGAATGTGCATTAGGACTGAGAAAACACTGATTAAAAAATGCACAACACTTAGCTCATTACCAGGGCACTCATGTTAGCAGCTTGTTAACGTGTTCCTATCTGCTTGTTTGCTCAGGTTTTTCAGCAACAACTGAACATCTCCAGAACGTGTCTCTCAATAACATCACGCTGTACATTTCAGTCTTGGCTGCCTGGTTTCTAACTTTGGGCTACAGCTAATGAATAAAAACACAGGGTGGATTCAGATTATGTAAAGTTAAGATGGTTACATAGATCGGGGTCCTCACATATTAGCTCTCCATAATTAGTATTGGATGTTGGATGTGCGCATTTGCTTGTACAGAACTATTATATACTTTCTTTATCTCACTTTTCTTTCACTTCAAACCATCAGAAAGCAATTGAAGCAATTTGTTTGGTTCTGTGCATTTTGAAAGCAGTTATTAATGACTGATCCATAGTGGGAATGTTGACTGAATCATCAACTTATCATCCCTCCTCTGGCATTTTGTACTTGATGTTCTTCCCTTGTATACACACAAGTTCAGACAGCCGATGGGCCAATGAGCCAAGGCAAATCATTTTCCACCATAGATATAGATTGACACACCTTTTTAAATGTAATGCGACAAACCCTAATTCTGCCCACTAGGCCAAGTCAATGTTATGCAGTCAGTTGTTTGCAATGTTGATGACAAAGAAAAACAAAGGAATTTGTCTGTGACGGTGTATCTTGTGTTACCAATATACCTTCAACTTACAGTAAGCAGCAATGTGGAATGGCAAGTAAGCCCAGTGGTCTAAGACCCATACATTGTAACTGTGCCATCCTTGGTAAAAAAAAGAAAAACATCTTTTTAATGTCACACAAAGCCATGGTTTCTGTGTAATATCCATGTTACCTGATGTTAGGTCCATTGGGCCTGCTTGGTGGCTGCCAGGAAATGGCCAGGAAAGACTCACTGACTGCCACTACAGACAGTGGTTCAAGGCCTTCAGGGCTTGTGGGTAATGTGGTAGCTGGAGTGGGCAGGCTTTCTGTACATCCTCCAACATGTCCACCACCATTGGAACATGCCAACACAGTGATACTGTAGTTTGTGAATGGAATGAGGTCCGTTATTGTGACGTTGAGCTCAGAAGCATTTCCACTGTCATGGAAGATGCGGGGTTCTGGGAGGCGGATCTCATAGCCATGGATTTCTCCATTGGGAATAAGAGGAGGAGACCATGTGACCTGAAACATAAGTGTTTTAGATTTAAAATACAGTATTCAGATAAATCAGAGTGGTACAGAGAAAACTAAACTGTTAATTCACTTAATCATTTCTAACTGTCCTGTCATTATCCCAGAAAATCTCATCTCATTGGTTGGCTGTGCATTCGAAACGTTCTGGGCATGCTGAGGACGGCAGAAAGCTTTTAGATGGATGAACTCCAGGAAGTCATGGCATAGTGCGTGTGTGTGTGAGTGTGTGTGCACGTGCAGAGCTTGCAGTGTGTGCTCATGCAAACACACATCTGCATCAAAGTGTAAATGCATGCGTGGTCAGTTGAGCGCTACCAGTGCTGTCATGTAGGTAGTATCCATGTGTGCATACATTGTCACCTGGGTATGTGAAGGTACAGCGTTACGATGGTCACTGCGTGTGTGTGTGTGTGTGTGTGTGTGTGTTTGTTCAACTCTCTTGTGGGGAAAGATAACCTGACTTTGACTTGAGCAGAAGATTCCTTTCATCAAATTTAAAACAGGGTACACACACACACACACACACAAACACGCGCACATGCACAAACACCATGCTAAAATAATGAAAACGGCTGGTAATGGAATTGCTGCATGCAAAAACAAAAGCTTGCTGTCGTTGAGCACTGCATCTGATTTGGAAACAGTTCAGTCTGTCAGCATTTCAGAGTGAAGATGAAGGTAACTGGCACACACACAAATGGTAATACACACACACGCACACACACACCACTACCACTACACATTTGAATTACAGATATTTATACAATATATGTTTTGTTTATACATCCACACAAAGACACAGTTACACCTAAATTCAACATTTAGTGTGTTCAACAACAACAACAACAACAACACACACACACACCTGTGTTCATGTACTGTGTGCTCCAACACACTTATGGATACAAACTGTCATGTACAATAACTGATCAGTTCAGAGCTTGTTGAGACTTATGAGTTTAGGTGATTAAGTGGTCAATGTTGATGAGAGTATTATGAATGAACGTCAAGAATAATTATTTCTCATGCAACCTTGATATTCATTTAACAAGTGACACTGTGAGGTGAAACAGGACACACACACACACACACACACACTCTGTGCCACACACACAACCACATATGGGCAGGGTCATGTTGAGTTAGGTAGCTCATTTCCCAAAGTGCGTGTTGGGTGTGCTTTGTGGTGGAAGTCATTTACAGATTGAATAGCCTGATGTAATCTGGAGATGGTGAAGACAGCAGAGACCCTGGGCTGACACAGACCACTGGGGCTAAGGCCAGTACAGTGTGTGTGTGTGTGTTTGTATATGTGTTTATGTGTATATGAGTGAGAGAGAGAGAGACAGATAATAAAGTTGGTAGTGAGAGAGAATAGGTGTGTGTGTAAGGACATGGTGTGTGTGTGTGTGTGTGTGTGTGTGTGTGTGTGTGCATCTATGCTATTATAATCAAAATAAACTCAAAGGCACTGAGAGAGTGCCAACCTCTGCAGCTGACAACACAATTCTACAATTTATTCTTACATGCATCAACGTTATCACTTACACATTAAGGTAGATTTATATTGTCATCCTGTAAACAAACTCTCAGGATTTGGGATCAAGACCCAAATATTTGAGTTAGTTTTTTTCTGATTTGTGGTTAAAAAGTAAAAATGTATCTATGTTAGGTCACCGATCCAGAGACGACCAAAATCAAATGAATGGTTTAATTCACTAAAGTTTATCAATATGCCTTCAGCATAACTAACTACCAGCAAATGCACTGCCAATTTTTTGCGACATTGCATTCTTTTGTACTAAACCCCTGAACACTGGCACAGTATCTCTAGCAAAACAGCGTGTGCAAAAAAGCCTCTATTTTGTATTTGTGATATAATTTTCCTTTATTGCGTGGCTCTCTTTTTAGCATCATAGTTCAATTACAAAACCTGCATTACAACAATCAATGTGTTGATCTTCATCCCTCACTGCATCACACTCACATCCCAAACTATTCCACTCACAGTCTGATGAAGCCAAAAGGACATTATCTGTGAATAACAGAGATGCCATCCTAATATCAGAAAAGCAGACTTTGGCTGTCACTTGATATCCTGACCAGGAAAAGAAAACGGATAATGGTTAAGAGAGAGTGAATACCTCGATGAGCAAGAAGTGATATGAAAAAGAAACCATTTAGAGAATGAAGGGAGATACTCAAAATCCTCTGTGTGTTGTCAAGGTCAATTGGTAACCAGGAAGAGGCTTGCCTGTCTGTCCAATTAGCAACAACCAGGAAGGAACACTTTCCTTCTCGGACCTGTGACCCCTAAAGCTGTGCTGCTGCAGAGATGACAGGGGCGGTTCTGAAATGATGACAGGCATTAGCATTTTTCTGCAGTTAGCATTAGTGCAGGGCTGGGAGTGCATGTGTGGCTCTGTGTGTGTGCATGCATACAATATTGTTTCAGTGATAGGCCTTGATGTGGGATTAGCCAGTGGTGGAATTTAACTCTGGCCCCTCCTTCAAAATGGCCGACAGGAAGGAAGCTGCCTCAGACAGGGTCACAGCCCCTCCCATTTTCTGAAGGGGACCTTGAGTTGAATGTTTTTCTTTCTCATTAAATCCCAAGAACGAAAGACAGAGGAATCAGTATGACATTGCTTTGTCTTTTCTACTCTGAGTGACTGAAGAGATTTTCAGTGAAGTTGCATTGTATTTTTTGTGTATTCTCCGTTTAAAGAAACTTAAACACTTTTTAAATTCTAAAAGCTCTTTCTGAAACCTTCTATCAGTTGACTGTAATAGTAGATATTGTAACTATCAGTAGCAGCATGGCTGACTTGGATTATATTTGTGTGCTTCAGCCTCTTCTCAGAGCTCTTGAGCTCTCATGCCAGCCCTAGGAGGTTTTTAGTGAACCTGTGAGTAGCCAGCAAGAAAAAAAAGGCACCCATACCTGAAGTGACTCTGGCCCCAAGATCTTCACCCTTGGGGGACTGAGACCAGCTGGTCGGGAGGGTCTGGTGGTGATATTGACCCAGGGTCCTGCAAGTATGTAACAGTATGTGGTTAAAGATCCTACAGCGAAACAACAAAGGGTGGAAGCATTCATCTTTAAGTTTGACACAAAGTGGTGAATCCCGTAAAGCCAGCACTAGAGGGTGTAAAATGCAACATACACACATCTTGGTCAGATCTGATTTAATTTCAGTTAAACCCATTATTATGGCCTTACCTGTGGTGTTGCCAGCCTGATTATGGAGCACAAGTCGATACTGGTAGTTAGTCCAGGGACTGAGAGCTGACGAAGAGTCCAGAAAGGAAAGAGGGGGAGGGCCTGGTGGGAGATGGCCCACTGTGGAGACTTGTTTGATCCCAGCAACTCTGCGCTCAATCAGCCACCTACGAACGCCACAAGATACAATGGAATTCACTGTAAAATAGCAATGTCACACAAGGATTTAAGTGTATGTATATGATCATCTCTCACCGCTCCAGTGGTCCATTGCTCCACTCCGGTGCACCCCAGGACAAGAGAACAGAGGTGGGGGTGTCAGAGTAAAGGTGAGGTGCAGGAACGCCTTCAGGGGGAGCTGGGAGGGTACGAAAGCTCTGAGACATCCCAGACACTGAACAACCCACACTGGTGCACACCTCCACCTAGATGTTGGAGAACAATTTTGTAAAATGACACTCTGATATGTGTTTCTGCTGTTATCACTGTAAGGCTGAAGCAGTTTTCTTCAGTCAGCAAATCACCAATTAATAGTGCTAAGAACAGTTTAATAACATGATTTATTCTGTTGTTATTTCTCAGTCAATAATCTCAAATTCTGGCACCTTCAACTGCCATGCTACAATGGCTATTTGTCTCATCTGTGGCTGGAAACACATGATTATTCAATTGCCAAAACAAAATTGTATTTATATTTATCATTGGAACATAATCAGAGAAGAATAGACACTAACATTTGTTTAATTAAATTGCATAATATAATGTTTAATCTATCGCACTATACTGTACAGTATTGTGTTCTACAATAGTATAATTCTAATATATTGTACCTGGAGGCTATAGGTCTGGTATGGCAGTAGGTCGAGGAAAGTGTAGCTAGTGGTGTTCCCGGAAACAGTGACTGATACAAAGGAGGAACTTGAATCTGAAGCTGCACTAAGTAAACCAGAGATGGGTCTGTGGAAGGGGTCTTGGTTTAGAATATGTTCAGTATTAGAGCTGGATGCATTGTATTGTGGGTTTGACAGTAAAAGACTGGAGCTTGGGTTTACACTGGAGGTACTGGGTTCAGTGGGATGGAAAGAGATGGAACCAGGGCCTTGGCTTGTATTGCTTCCATGACTGGACTCGATCTGGTTGTCTTCTGCGATACCAGGCATCAAGCTAGAGAAAGGGAGGAGGTTGGGTCTAGTGTCTTGGATTGTGCTTGAGCTGTCATTACTGCCTGTGTTGACAGTAGACACGGAGATGTGGCTTGAGCCTGGGGTGGTATGATTGGATGTTGGTCTGAGGTCATGACCTGAGCTGAGATATGCACCCTCCGTGCTGGGTAATAGGCTTGGGTTAGGACCCAAGCTGGAGTTGAGGGTCGTGCTGGGTTTGAAATCTAAAAAAGAGAGAGAGCTGGGGCGAAGATAGACGGTATAATTGGTGATAATGCCATTTGGTTGGGAGGGAGGAACCCAGGTAATTGTTACACTTCGAGGATGGAGCCCTGATACAGCTGGAGCGTCCACTGGTCCTGGAGCTGGGGGTAAAAAGAAAGAAATAGATAAAGAGACAGGGAGAGGAAAAGAAAAAAAAAAGCAAGAGATAAATATACTCTTTGCGTGTGTGCTTATAAAAGAGAAAAGAGAGTAGGGGGATTTGTTCTAAAGAATTATTTGACAAGTAACATCAAGAATGACATCAGAAGGACAAAGAGTGATTTTGCCATCCCTATCCAAGGGATTAACATGGAAACTCTCTTTCTCTCTCAATTTCTCCCCCTGAGAAGATTTATGGATTTATGCACTACTTGTGACTGTTTGAATGTGAGTCTGTGCATCTTTCAGCAGGGAATTCAGGAGGTGATGTGTAGGCCAGGCTAGACTGCTGGGAACATTGTAGCTCAGCTTCACACTGGCTTTGCTATACACAAACACAAAGACATGACACACACACTTAAGCTTCATAATTTTAGTAATTACAATGAGGGATAGAAATTGATGAAATAAGTTTATATGAAAAACTGAAAATTGAGAAGAACTTGTAGCATTTACTAAACTTCAGGCCAGGAGACCAAACTGATTGCAAATGCATCACAACACATCGTTTTGCAGAACTACAGTTGCGGTCTCAGAGAGCTAGTAGATTTCTAATTCGGGTCTACTGTGTATTCATGTTCACTGCCATTCTCAATGCCTGGGAGTGCCTTAAATTCTTATGTCCAGAAGGCAAAATGATCCTCACTAGTATTAGAAGTATGCAGGCGGACAGAGATGCACATCAGACGGCCACAGGCACACACACAGTCACATGATTTGCACACGTCCATGCACGGATAAGAAGCTATACAAGACTAGTCAGAGGGATATTTCACTCCACGGTAGCTCATTTGAAGGTAATGCCCCCTCCCCCCTCCTCCCCTGGCATTTACATCCCACTGTACTGCTCTATAATGGACACACACAGATGCATGTCCATATACATAGACACACACTCTTCCTAACACACACACACTCACATGCCCACACCCACAGTGATGCAGTATAGCAGTAATGGTGCTGTGTGAAGGGCAAGCAGATCAAGGTGACTGAGCGGACTGAGGGAGCGTGCTGCGTCGCTAAGTGCTACCGCTAACCGCTAACGGCTTTCCCAGATGGCGGTGTGTGTGTGTGTGTGTGTGTAAAAGAGAGAGACACACAGAGAGAGAGGGAGAGAGGGTGAAAGAAGATGAGCGGTTCAGAGTATACGTGCATGACTGCATGAGAGATAAAGTGTGCAAGCATGTATATGTGTATGTCAGCATGCATGCACACAAGACCGTGGTAATGTAAGAATGTGTGTGTTTCGCAGACAATCTACTAACTTATTGGCCTTACTTCACACGGGCTGAGATGCCAACTAACATTCAGTGTTTGGCCCAGGTTGCCCCAGTTCTCCTAAAAGTTTAAATTGTCTCTTAGTATAATGCTCATACTTAATTTACTGATGGACCCCAATGATTTATAAAAGTAACTATGTATTGTTCTCTGAGATATTTCTTTACTGATAAATTAGGCAACATAAAAAAAAGTCAACAAACAACTGGCATGGAGTTCGACCATGTGCACGCACACACACAATATAATGTACAGAGAGGCATATCACAAGTAAAGACACAAAGATACATTAAGATGGCAGCCAGCCAGTCCCTCTCTCTCTCTCTCTCTCTCTCTCTCTCTCTCTCACACACACACACACACGCACACTTTTTCTATCTCCCTAACAAATAAACAACAGTATAAAAATGGTGATGTAAAGCTTGGCTGATTTTACAGATCACAAATGGTCCCACCAACAACCCATCTTTCCTTCTATCTACATCTCTCCTTCTGTCTGTCTGTCTTCCCTCTTCTCTTTTCCTCTCTCTTACCCCTTCCTCCCCTCTCTCCCACCACCTCTCTCTCATTTTCTTCTGTCTCTCTCCGTTACTCGTGCTTTGTGTCGCAGTCTCTTTCCCTCTTTCGCTCCCTCTCTCGCCGGTCTCCCTGCTAAATAAACAATGCAGAGAGTTGACCTTTTGGGTTAACAGGTTTTTATGCTAGCTCTACTCAGCACTCACACTGATTCAATTATCACCAAAGGTCCACTGAACCCCACGAATAACCAAAGAGCCCGTCTCCCTGTCTGTCTATGTGCACATGTGCCGGCCTGTCTGCGTGCCTCACTGCGCTTTGGTTCGTCTTTGTGGAGGGTTGGGGTTCTCTCTACCTGTTTATCTAATTAGATATTCTGCATCCTTCTGTCTATTTGACTATATTCTTGTCTACCTTACTTTATTTCCTTCTGTCTGTCTGATCAAAATGTCTGTCCGTTCCAACAAGACATGAAAAAACACACAGGTGAGAGATGCACAGAGACAGACAGATCGCAGATACAAAGTCCTCAATTGTAAATAAATTTACCACAAAACACAATCCAGTCACCTTGACCCAGCCCCCCGTCAACCACCCAAAATAACCCCCGTTGTCACCCCCCATTCCTCCCCTCCTCTCCTCCGCCCCTCCCCCCATCCCCCTCTCCCTCTAAGTGTTGAGTGTTATTTAGGCTTTACTGGCGCGTGTAAAATTCTGCAATTTGAAGGGCTGTTAAGTTTTTCAATTGAAATTTTCATTTAAGATGCAGGTGATGCTTTTTCCCTTTTTTTTATTTTACTGACGCTTTACTGCTCTCTGGATAGGATGGAACGAGTGTTGAGGGAATGCGTAGCAGCCCCTCTCTCTCTGGTTTCCTGACTCCTCATCTCTCTTTCCCTCTTCCTCTCCTTCCTGCTCAACTCTTCCGTTTTCCGTCTCTCCATCGTCTCCCACTCACTCCTACCTTTTATCTCCCCCCTACCTCTTCGACCTCTCCATTCCCCATGCCTTTCCCTCTTTCTTTCCCCTCTCCCTTCATCCCTCCCTCCACACCTCCCACCCTTACTCCTCCTCTCTCCAGTAAAACACAGTAGCAGAAGGCTAAAACAGGAGTGCGGGGCCGCCCAGCCTTAAATCACATTTATAAGGATTTGGTTAGCATAGTAATAACACAATCAACTGACAAGGGCTGGGAGAGGGGGAGGGAGGAGTGTGTGTGTGTGGTGTGTGTGTGTGTGTGTGTGTGTGCACTTGTGGGTGTATACATGTTATGTAGCTTCTTGTGCATATTTGTGTGTAGGTAAGGGCCCGTGTACATTTAAGTGTGTACTTCTGTGTGTATCCATGTGAAGAGAAGAGGAAGGGTATTATTTTTAGCCTCACGCAGGGTCCTGTGCGTGCGCGTGCGTGTTTGTGGGCATGTGTGTATGTGGGTGACTGGGCTTTTGAAGGTGAGTCGAGGCTCCTAGGAGTCATAATGAGGACAACCGCTGAGCTTTACTGTAATCAAGATGCTTACGACATGGTGTCAAAACGTGACAAGCAATACTGTGAGAATTTACATTGCATTTCATATCTTTACTTTTTCTACAGATTATTTAATGCCATTGCTGCTTTAGGAGACACCGAAGAGGCAGTGAGAAAGAGGATGATGCATGGCCAAGGTCATGAGCTTGATTTGTATCCATAACATCATGAGTATATGAGATGTACATTAGCCTTTAAGTAACTGCGACCATCACCATACCTGAAATGTCAGTCATTCAAAATGTTCAATGTCCTTTTCAGACACTGACTATTTGGAATGATTTACTTTATTCCAGGTAACCTTTCGACATATCCATGTACTACTGAAAGAGAACAAAAAAAGTTGCAGCAATATATGGCTTTTACAATATAACGTGGAAATATGTTGGTGTATCAAATTATTCAAATCAATGGAAACTGACTGGGTTTAGGAGGGAAACCCAACTAAAGAAAATCTTAAAATATTACAAAAGCTTTACTTCAGCATGTGACTGCTGAGGAATCACAGTTGTGACAGTATATTTAAAGAAAACAATTCAAAAAGCAACGTGTAAATACATGTTCAGATAATGAGTATATAATAGTGTACATAAAATATTCTAGTTATCTCTTGATATGCAAAATAACAATGGGATTATGCTCATATTACTTATATTACAATATTTCCTTGGGACAGCTAACTGAGCACAATACTGGGAAGTATTATTTTATTAATGCAGTCACTCATTCATTAAATAACATGAATCCTTTTGTTCTGTCATTACCTCTAACCTCATTTCTGTTGCATTTTTCTCCTTCACATTCTTTCTCTCTCTCACACTCTGCTTTAATTTCAATTTGGTAAAACAGTGCTTTTTTAATGTTCTCTCTCTCTCAAACACACGCACACACACACACACACACACTTTCTAAGACTGCTTGGCTAAGATAATTTTGTCAAAATGGTGCTTTATTCATACTCTCTATAACACACATACACATCACACACACACATACACACATCACACACACACACATACTCTCTTAGATCACTTAGCTAGTGTGAACATGGGAGTAGACAGAGGAAAGGGAGCTGTCCAACACAGCTAGAGTTTATGTTCACAGGAGCCGTCTGTCTGTTCTGCAGCGGCAGGAATTCATAGGGACCAAATTACATTAAAAAGATGGATATAAAACTTTAATGGAATGATAAAAAGGAAAGGAGGACGCGTGGGTCTCTCTCTTTCTCTGTTCTGTCATTAGCCCTCTCTTTTCTTCCTCTTTTTTTCCTCAATTCCTCATTTTACCTTTTTGCTCTCTCCATTTCTCTTTCCTCACTTTTTCTGTCCACTTCTTAGCTTCTTTTTCTCTATTTTCCCCCTCCTCTCTCTCTCTCACCTTCTCTCTCTCGTAAATACTTAAGGGCTAGTCTGTCAAATAGAAGAGGTGAAACCCACTCTGTGCTCAAACACGAAAAGATAGAAGGAAAGACACAGAGTTGGAGAAAGACAGAGGAAAAATAAAAAAATATATGAAAAAGGTCAAAGAAAAAGAGAGGGAGAGCTAAAAACAGAAGAAAGGGATAAAAGTAATGAGGAGAATACAGTACATTCTCAAATCCATATTGTTAATGAAGGTCCATATCAACATACAGTATAGTATATACGTTTTTGTAGCAAAGTGGAAACCTTGCAAGGTTACAGCTCACACCTACAAACACAGATCAGGTTAAGGGGACCTCTTCCAAAAGGGGTAAAACCCAAAGGACTCCACTATAAAAAATGAGCATGTATATTAACATCTACTGCGAATGTCACTTGAGCATTTGTGTGAATGCTTGTGTGAGTTTATGAGCATGTGTGTTCCGGTTTTTTGAGATTTTATGCACCTTTGTTTGTAAGAGTGAATTACTGTATGAACTGTGCTGCATAACTGTTGTCCTTACTATACATGATACTGAATGAAATGTAAAAGTGCTTGCTAGGGTTGTCATTTTTTGAAGAGTGTGGGAGAGGAGATTAGAAGGGGAATGCAGCCTTTCCTGTCACTGCCAAGACGACGAGAGGATGGGTTTATGGTGACAAATTACACATCAATGTTAGAAAAATCCAATCTGGCCGCACTTGGCTTTCTCCCATCATGGGTTTAAATCCCTTCTTATTAAAAGCTTCCATACCTATCATGTGTTCTATTATTATGTTAAAAGGTTTTTTTTATGCATACTTTAAAATGATTGGATATGTTCGCATTTCAACAATAGTATGAACTGTATGCCCATGCATGGATGTAAGATTCAATTGTAAGATGTGACATTTAGTTGTGTGTAATTTATTGAGCTCATTATGACACAAGGAGCTGTGACATAATGCAGGGCAGAAAAGAAAACTGTACATGTACTGTTCAAATAAACAAATTAATGAGTGAAACACACAAACAAAATATATAATTATTTCTTATATGGGCTCATGACTTGTGTGCCAACTGGTTAAGTTAACAGGTTACAGTAAGTAACCCCACCTGTCCACTTTCAGTTAAACTGACATGGAAGTCGGTAGTATAAAGAAAGGGTTAGACACAGTTTAAGTATAGGTGTAGTCTGTGTGTATGTGCTTTTGGGGATGAGTTTGTCTGCATGAAACTTCATGACTGTGCGTTATTGCTTGTGAGCATGAGGAGGTGTGTGATTGATAAGGAGGACAAGCAGGTGTTTGTGCAAGACACATGTTCTCAGTGTGTGTGTGTGTGTGTGTGTGTGTGCGTGTGTGTATGAAGGGAACTGAGAGGCAGAGAGAGGCGAAAGAGAGGGATGGAGAGAGAGGGCACAGTGTGACCAAATGGACACATCTATTACAGTCCACACACAAAAACAGAGAGAGAGAGAGAGAGAGAGAGAGAGAGAGAGAGGTAGATTCACACACGTTTTCACTCTCACATGAAAACACACCACCACCACCTTATCTATAAGTACATGGAAAAAATGTGTGTGGTGCGTATGTGTGTGTGTTTGCTAGAGGGAATTAAATTCTGAATAGCAATGAGAAAAGCATAGGGACATAATTTAATGCATCCTAAATGTCTGAAATAGTGTGTGTCTGAATGAGTGTGTGTGCGCGCATCAGTGTGTGTAACTGCACTTGTGTTCATGTGAATGTGGATGTCTATGTACCCTGCGCATACATGTGTACATACACATTTCTGTGTGTGTACATGCGCATGTATCCAATGTATGCAAATCTCAGCTGCTTAATGATAATGTATGTGATAATAGTGTGGTACTAATTAATTTATAACTTTGCACTGAGGAGGCTGTTCCAGTGGCTAATATGATTCTATTACAGCAATTAGCCCACAATGACACTGGCTAGGTCACTCACACATAGACACAGCACCTTACAGTATGCAAATCGCACTCTGTCAGTGTGTTTCACTCTATCTTGCTTGGGCCCATGTTTCCACCACCATCTTCATTTTTAATATGTTCCGTCTCTGTCCTTCCTTATTGTCTTGATCATATTGACCGCCTCCACTAACACCAAGAAATTAATACACTTTTATAAAATAAAACCTTGGAGACTTTCGGAGAATGAAAGAAAACTGGACAGAGAACGCAGGCCATATGTTTAATGTGTGAGGCTATTGTTTAGATCATCCCCTAAAATCAGGAGATCTCCTTCAGTTTAACTTTGACTCAGCAGCACTGACGGCCAACTGACAGCAGAGGCCAGCTAACAACCAGCTGTTGCCAGCCACCTGCCAGTCACTTGCAAAACTCGGCCGGACTGCTGACACAAGCACCCAGGCAGAGCAATTCACTATGAAAAAACAATGACAACAGCCACTGCCAACAGGTAGCTTACAGAACAGCAGTACTGAGTGTTTATCTGACCCAACATGATGGAATCATCTATTAAGTTTTTCATGGTTATTTATAAACTTTTCTCTTTTGCCATTTTTGCATTGCCTGTGTCTGTACCTGTATCTGTGAGTACCAAGTATGTTAAATGTTATGTGTGCACTTGTGTGTATGAGTATGTGTACTTACTGCCCTCTGCGGTGTGCAGGGTTGCCCAGGGACCGACTGTCTGCCCATGTGTGTGTGAAACCACCAATCTAAAGGCGTACTGCGTGTACGCTGACAGGCCCTCTACGTGATAGGAAAAGGTGTCCGTTGCGTTTTCCATAAGCCTGGAAGGTGATGGACACACACATTTGGATCTGGTCAATCTATCTATATAGTAAATACTGTATATATGTGTTTGTTTGCTTGACTTTTTGCTGTCAACACAGTGCCTTGCTTTTTGAAATGTGAATCCATGTAGTTGCAGTTTTGTAAAAAAAAAAAAATTTAAATCCCAAGCAAGTCTTTAGACTTTTATGATAAAATTCGGAACAAATTTGTCACCACTTGTCACTAGGTATCAAAACATATGTTTACTGTTGCTATGGATGTCATTTGTCCTGGCCATAAGGCTTCTTGTTATGCTGTATGTTGTTTTTATAATAGTACTTAACATTTAGCAACTCCTCATTTTCTACCTTAGCCTAAATGTTTTCTCTTTCAACTTTTTCCGCCATCTCGTGTTTTGCTCTTTAATGCCCGATCACTGAGATTCAGCACTGGACAGCTCCCCAGAGTGGGTTTTCTGCAGCAACAGTTCCTGTGGTCAGCTGATGTAATGTCTACATGATACATAGTGATTACCACAGTTACAATGACATTTGTTTTTTGTTGTAGTTTTAACTGCATGCTCTTGTTACACAAAATTTAAATATAGATCAGACCTGTACTTTTTGCTGGTAACATAGACTATTTTATTTTAAGTGTAATGTTATAAAAGTGTCAAGGGACAAGTTTCATTGACTATCTCGTCAATATGTACAATATTTCCAGAGCTTTTCATCCCATTCCCATATCAGACCTGATCCCATATCATATAATCATACAAAGGAATCCAGGACAAAGTAAAAGAATATTGTCATAAATGAGGGACCATTGACCATTTAGCATCAGATGGATAGAAGGGATGAATGAATGAATAAATCAGGGAACAATGAGATTTCCATAGCAGAGGAGGAGGAGGGCATGGCTGTCTGATATATAATACATGTAGCTAGTCATTTATTTATTACCACAGAATGAGAGCCTCCTCTTCTTGGATTAAATTGCAATTTGTTGTCAGGAAGCATGTAATGAATACATATCAGATGCACACCCTCTCTCTCTTTTTATTCTATCACATTTTCTCTGCCTCTCTCTCTCTCTCCCTTTGCCCCGCTCTTTGATTTTTTTGTCTTTTTGACTCTGCCCCCCGTCTCTCGACCTCATTTCCTCCCTGTTTTTCTGATGGTCTGTCATATTGATGTGACATATTCAGCTGTGCTGTATAATGTGCCCCTTTGTATGTACATGTGTATGCATATGTGTGTGTACACATTCTTTAGGTGCATATATATATGTGATATGTATCTGAGAGTGTTGTATGTGTCTGTCATTCTCTTATTGCTGTTTATTATCACGTGTCTCTGTCTCAGACCACTTGCATGTGCTGTGGACAACTGTGTGCAAACTTGTCCACTTGTTCATCTACTGTGTCTCTCTCACCTTATCACAGGCCTCTGAGGGGATGTCCTCATTTGCAGGCTGTAGCGGAGCGGGCCTGGTGCGTTGGAGTGGGCAGGAGCGGACCAGGATACATTCAGACTGGCACTAGTTGCACGGGCCAACCTTGGAGGTGACAGCCCATCTGGGGCTATGAAGAGAGATAGAGAAGATCGTAAGAGGAAGACAGGAGGAAGGAACAGGTGATGAAGGAAGGATGGACGTGGTGAAAAAGACAGCAAGAAAGAAAGACAGAAAGAACAACAGAAATAACAGATAATAAAAGGTAAGTCAATTTTATATTGACATTATTAAGCTCACTGATCAACTGCATCCTAAAAGAAAGACACCTGCCCTCCATACAGGAATGTCTCAGCTTAGAGTGGAGTGTAAAAAGAAAAGATGATAGAGGAAAGAGGAGACAGGAGTGAAGAGAGAGAAAGGAAGAACAAAAGGTGGAAAAAATATATTGGCAAAAGAAAAAACACCCCTTGTAAAGGAGGGTGAGAGTGCCACAAAGAGGCACCAGATTTACTGATATACAACCACTACGTCTCTCTCTCGTTCACACCCACACACACAGCGTGACCCCGCTCTCTCAATAGTGCCCCTCTTTTCCAGCTGAGCATGATAGCATAGTGCTAGTGTTGGAAAATCAGTAAACACATCTTGATTCAGTATGATAGCCGTGCTCTTCACAGAAGCAGAGAAGATGCGAGGAAAGACAGAATAAGAAAGCGATAAGGACAACAAACATAAGGAGAAAATGAGAGTGACTGTAGTGTTGACTATGCGAAATAAGAGTAGGCCCTCCGATGTATAAAGTGACCCTTCAATCAAACACACCGCTCTCTTCCCACTACAACAAGTCTGATTGCTGAAGACATCTTATCCTAAAGATGGGTGCTGCACACACACACACACACACACACACACACACGTATGCGTATGTGAAAAAAGCCTCAAAATGCTCATTGAACACTGGTTCAGAATAATATTAGTGGTGGTTCACCAACACAAATCATCAGCTCTAATTCACATTCATTATCTTAGTACACACAGAAACACACACATTTAAAACGTGACACAAGCACTCTATTTTCCACCTGTCTAAAAACATATCTGCGTGTGTGTGTGTGTGTGTGTGCGCGCACCTGTCTGTATTTGAGTGCATTTTCGTTAAAGGCCCACCTCTGACTCTGTTTGCAGCAATACATATTTTTTTGGTTTAGTTTAGGATGTTCTTATTAATATATATGTTTTCACAGCAAAAAAAGGATTTAATAAATTATTGGATCAATAAGATAAATCCATAATTGAATTTTAATTAATAAAATCTTTTCAATACAGCAAAATGGCTGTGTGTGTGTGTGTGTGTGTGTGTGTGTGTGTGTGTGTGTGTGCAATTCTTGAAACACGCAGTGATTTCTGCCTCTCTGACACACACACACACGCACATACAGACACGCACACACAAAACACATACATCACAAAGACACACACTGTTGGTGAGCCTGTGTCTCTTTCATGGTGTGTTAGCAGGTACAATATCAGAGGTGTCACTAATCGTTTTAAACTATGCACTTTTATGTTCACTTCTCTCTCTCTGCTCTCCTCCTCCTCTGCTCTTCTGTCTCTTGCTCCACTATCTTCTCTCTGTTCTTTCATAGAACAAGGACGCATCAAGACAGTTTGCCTTAAAGAAGTCTAAAGAGATGCCAGAGGCACAGAGGTAGAAAGAGAGATAGAAAGAGAGGAAACGTCTGGTATTTAAAATTTATACTTTCTTATGCCTTTGTTTTGAACTTGAACAGTAGAACTTTCCGAAGTCTGTCTTTTGTTGTTCTCTGACTGAGACATGGGTGTGGTGTGGTGTGTGTGCATGCGTATGTATTCAACACTTTTGTTAACATTAGCTAAAGTGGTAAAATGTGTGTCTATAGGTGTGTGTGTGTGTGTGTGTGTGCTGCCTGGTTACCATTATCTCCAGGCTGCTCTGATCAGCTTTGACATTTATCAGTATTCACAATCAGCCTCTATTCTACACAATTACAAACACACAAGCAACACACACGCAAACGCTGTGTAAATCAGAAATATGTGTTCAGACCATTAAGTAAAGTCAATGGTGTGTGTGTGTGTGTGTGTGTGTGTTTGTCACAGCTACTCATTGAATAATTGTTTTTTTTCTTTTGCATAACAAGCTATAAAAATGAACCTTTCCAGTTCATAACAATAGCAATTGAAATCAGAGTAGTGAGATAAAAATGTTACTATGGTTCATGCCTTGTGTGTTGAGCTAGAACAAAAGCTACAATTAAAGCCACTTAAATCAGAACATACACAATTTAGTGGAGGACAAGTGTGTCTTATTATAATAGAGGCTATAACCATACTATCATTCTCAGTTTTTCTCTGAGGAAGTAATTCATTCAGTAACACAACGACAGGAAAGTTTCTTTATAATGATTTATCAGAGAGGAATGTATTAGGCTGATTGTTTCCACACTGTATTTGTTATTGAAACCAGTGCAAAAACATGATTACATAAAAAATATATAAATTACAGCAATGCGGAAGTACAATCTACT
Organism: Macquaria ambigua; assembly: GCA_008360985.2. Classification (NCBI taxonomy): domain Eukaryota; kingdom Metazoa; phylum Chordata; class Actinopteri; order Centrarchiformes; family Percichthyidae; genus Macquaria; species Macquaria ambigua. The sequence goes on from VMKM01000204.1 coordinate 326,486, forward strand.
GTTAGCCTTATTGAGCATGGTAAAGCAATTCCACATTTTTATTCTTAGCTCTTTGTGGTCTGGCAAGGCTATTAATCAGTTACCTTAAGAAAGATTTCATGTCATGTTGGCTGTACAGTACATGTTAGACAGGTCATGCCTGTACTCAGAGATCAACATGAACCATTCCTACACCTGACTGGACAAATGGACCACTTGCTTGGATGGGTGGGATGGCAGCTACTCTGAAAACATCACATTTCTCCCCAACTATTCACCAAAATCAGTTTCTGAATAAATGTGAAGTGAGAATTATGCCATGTAGTCGCACATTAATGCAACTCCTCATTTTTAATATTAATGAAGGTGATGAGTCACTTATCATATCAGTATGTATCTGATTAAGACATATAGATTTATATGGTGGCTGTTTCTAGTCAAAATCAAGTCTGTAAGGTGTGTGTGTACCTGCTGGGGGTGTGGTAACATTGAATGGCAGGCTCTCAACACAACCCTGTGTGTTACAACATCTGATCCAGAAGGTGTAGTTGGTATAAGGCTGTAGGTCAGTCACTGACAACCAGCTGCCTGCTGTTGTACTTCCATCCAACACACCATCACCATCTAAGAGACAGAGAGAGTCACACAAAGAGAGACATGTAAGGTCTTAGGCCAAGCATGGTGTATTTATCCACTGAGGAGGAAGGCGGGAATGTCTTGCACACAATTATTTATTAGAGTCATCAGTGTGACGGCAGAAAAGTGATTCATAAAAGATATATACAAACAACAGAGGGACAACAGAGGAGAATGAGTGAGAGTTCAAGACAGAGGAATACTGACTGAGATTAACTGAGAGTGATTAAAAGAGAGAGGTCTCCATATTGAGGTTATGCAAGGATAGTCAAAGAAAAAGGATCAGAAAAGTACACTATGTAAGCCTATCCAATATATTTAGTTGGACACACACACACACACAAACACATATCAGTTCTGTGTGAACTGATAAAGGCAGTGTGTATCAAAGAAACAAGGGGTTGTGGGTAACTAGAGCGAAACACCATCTCTCTCTTTCTTCGACACCTCTTCTATCCTTTTCTCCACTCATTTTAATCTGTCTGTTCCTCTGTGAGGCGCAGATCAAAGTCTGTGTGTGTGTGTGTGTGTATGTGTGTGTGACAGAAAGAGAGAAGGGGAGAGAGAGAGAGCACTTGCTGAATCTGTGTTAGTTAAAGGATGTGTGTGTGTTCTGCTGTTTCCCCGTGCTCCTGTTCTCATCTTGTTCAATTTTCTTCTTCGCCCTTTTTCTTCCATGTCCAGTTCTCCTCTTCTGTTTTGTTGTTCTTCATGTCTTATGTTGTTTTTACCTGCAATCTTTTCTAATACATCTATGGAAATATGAGCATCTCATATCTCCTTTCTCTGTATACCATTGTTTACCACTACTTGTCTTTGTTCTTCCTTACTGTTTCGCTCTGGACTCCTATATCATCTCCTCTCTCAAGTCACTGGCAATATAAAAAAAACTCGCCTTTTCTACACCACTCTGGTTTGATTACTCCTTCTTTCACTTTCCCATTTCATGCCTGACTTTCAGTCTAAGTTGCCATTGTTGGTGAGGAGTGTGTGTGTGTGTGTGTTTGTGTACACGTGTGTATCTCTATCCATATTGTCATGTTCTACTCATCTTTAAAAAACCCACTTGAAACTGGTAATACTATTATTTGTGCTCACAGGAAAGCAGCATTGACTAAACTATTATGCCTAAGGACCAGTATCATAATGATCACTATATAAGAAGAAAATAAGTACGCATTTATTTCTCCCACTGAGCACTTTTTCTGTCAGAGAAGATGTGCTGTCAATAGTCTCTATGAAAACAGGGGATCCCACTGTGAGTCCTGTCCAAGCTGTCTTTTTAGTTGTGGGGAAAGATTTGTTCCTCTGACCATGATTAAGTTATCATAGATTAGAAGAATGCAATAAACTCAGAAACAGCCTTTCATAAGAAGTAGCATTTAGCAGCTGCATTAATTAATTTAGCCATGAGGAAACTAAAAACAAGTAAAATAGATCTTTATTTCTTTCTTACAGTTAAGTTTTATTTGACCTTACACCATTTAACAAATTGTTTTCAAAAAGGAAAATACTTCTTCTTCATCTTACTTCTATCTATTAGTTCTGTTCGCAACAGCACTAAGACACCTCCAGGTGAAGTTGCAAATTACCTGAGAATTACCACTCCTGACAAGAAATGAGTACATAGACCTCTTTCACAGCAGACATTTTGACTTGTCATGTGAGGAAAAGCACAGGTGAAACAAACTTCGTTAACGTGGCTCAGTTCAATTAAGTGTCCCAGTGAGCCAGCATGAACAATACCATGGAGCGAACTCATCTAAATTGAATGCAGTCGTTATTAATATTATTAATTATAGCTGTGCTTTACCTGTTATGACAAGTCAAAATGTCTGCTGTGAAAAAGGTCTATTGTCTTTGTCAATGACCACTTATAAAATATAATAACTTATCTGTGTTGTTGAGCCTTTTCATGATACTTTTTATTGATTTCTATATCCATACAGCTGTACATTTTCATCATCCCTACTGATTCATCACATTGAGTAGTGAATATCACAATTGCTTGCAAATGATAAAACTGAAGTTGTAATTATTGGAGCAAAGGCCCAAAGTGAGAAACTCTGCACTGGAAAAAAAATCTGCGGCACTAAATGTCAAGGCCCAAGTTAAAAATCTTTGTGCGTCTTTTAATTGTGATCTGAATTGTTATCGTTAAACAAGTCCCGTCATTTGCTGCCTGTTAAGTTTAGAACAAACTTTACAGGTTCTGCTACTGGTTTTTGATGGGCTAGTGCCTGAAATCATGTCTGACATGCTTTAAAAATAACACCTTTTCTTGATGCTTCCACAGCATTGACCTGCCAGGAATGAGACCTATAGAGAAGCGGCTTTTACTGTCCACCTCTAGTTTTTGTGTCCACTTCGCCTCTAGGACAGCCTGGCCTGAGAGAGAAAGAGAAAGAGAGAGAGAGAGAGAGAGACAGAGAGACAGAGAGAAGAGAGACAGAGACAGAGCATGGCTGTATGTGTATTACCTTTGCTTTTATAGTACAGTGTGTAGCTGAGGTTCCCATTTGGTCTAGGTGGTGCTGTCCAGCGGGCTCGGACTGATCGAGAACTCTGATTGGTCAATTCCAGCAGTATAGGGCCTTCTGGGGCCATCTCTAATGTACGCATCTCCACCTGATTTAAAGAAACAAAGACACACAAGCACACTTATGTTCAAATGCACAGAAGAACAGACATGTAGCATGTGCACAATAAAAATATACAGTATTTTACTCTATTAAGGTGTTAAAATATAATACTTATTACTAATATAAAACTCCTCTACACATCTGGTCAGCATTACTTCTGCCTCTAGTGCTCTATCCTCTTTTTATCCTCCTTTCTCTCTCTCTCTCTCAATCCACTCACTCTTCTCCTTCTCTCTTTCCACCATCACCCCGATCTCTCCTTCTGTCTCATTTCCTCCTGTCTCACTCTCATGTTACCTTCTCCTCTGCTGCCCTTCGCATCCTCACTTTCCACCTCATCTCTCACTTTGCTCTGACCATTTACTCTATCCTCATCATTTCACTCTTTTATCCCTAAACTCCCTCCTTCCCTGACTCCTTTCTTCTCCTTTTCCCGTCCATCCTGTCATCTCCTCCTCTTCTCCCCTTCATCCTGTTCTCCCCCCCTCCTCTTCCCACCTTCCTCTCCTCCTGTTCTGCTGTGTCAGCTGTTCTCCTGGTGTTTGACTAAACATGGCATCCGTATTGGAAAAATGCCCCAAAATATGGCCTGTCGTCAGAGACATCGTTGAGCGTGGAGTGGCATTTCCTACCAAATGTCACTGTCGCCACGCCAACCCTCGTTATTGAGCCGAGAGAATCGATCACCTTTATGACGCCCAGTGACACACACGCACACACAGACGCACACACACAACCACTTTGTAAATGTCTGAGTAGGCATTCCCACATGTGTACCTACGTTTGTGTGTATTGGTTACAGCAATAATGTGCATCTTAAAAAATCAGTTTTGCTGTTTCAGTTGTTTTAATACTGATGTGATATGATTCATCCAATAGAGAATTTTATGAAGTGTTTACTCTTGCTGCTCCAAATACTAAGTGTTGGGTAGGTCTAGAAACATTTTTTTTATATTACAGAAGTGGAGTTTTATGTGTGTTTTTAGTAGCAGCACCTACAGTTCATGGAGAGACAATAATGTGCAGTAAGAGCCTGAGAAGTAAGCTGAGAAGTAAACACAAAAAAGAGGAGTTTCCACAGAAATCTCAAGGACAAAGATGCTTTAGTAATACCAGTGGTCACTAGGATATGCACAAACACCACAGCAATGACTTACAAAGCATGCCAAGGGTCTTGCAGTTTCTCATATTAATCAATAAATTAATTAGTGTGTTTACAATTAAGAAATCCACTGACCATTGGTCCCTTGCCACAGCCCCGTGCTGTACAGGCCTGCAGCCTGAGTACGTGTCGGCTCCATGGAGAGAGTCCCTCCACCACAAAGAACCTCTGCGAGGAACTGGAGTTTAAAATGAGAACTCCATCCAGCCAGAGACCATAGCTGGTTATAATGCCTGTCAAAAAAACGTGCGATTATGACATGTAATGAGATACAAAAGAAAAATAAACATGACACGAGCAAACTGTTTTCATGCCACAGTAAGAATTCTCCTTGGATGTAAACATAACCAATGTGCTAACCAATCATTCTCTGCCCTGAACAACTACCTTCAAAACACAACATCATAACCCTGACTCGAAAAGAAAAGAAAATGTTTTTTTAAATGCCTTTATTTAAACATGAAGGTGTGATGGTATGACAACACATCTCTTTATGTCTTGGTATGAAAGTGTGTTACACATTTTCTTTGGCATAATTTTAAGAAGTTGTTTTCTAAGATGCCACTCGTGTCCAGACAACGAGCCATACCAATCACAAAGGGAGCTTTGCTATGTTGGGATGCAGTCTGGGTCACTGGATTACAATGCAAATGAAAACTGACTTAGGGGCTCCAGACCTGCGAGTCAGTGTGTCCTAGTGTGAGCCCATGATGAAAACAGCACTGAAACGACAAATGTAACTATAGGCGTTATGAGGATAAAGGCCCTCAGAAGGACAGTAGTACCAGAGCGAACACACACACACACAAATGTGGGTGCAAATAGGTATGCACACACAAACTCAAACACACGAACACTCCCCACACACACACAAAGATACACACACTCACTAAGATGGGAACTCACACATGTCCATACACACACACACACACACACACACACACACACACACACACACACACACACACACACACACACACACACACACACACACAGGCACAATAATTACATTACATTACATCTACCTAATAAAAAAATGAAACAGTACGGTGCCAAATGTGCTTTTCCTTAATAAAAATGCATACAGGGGGCTCAAAAGATCAGAGCTAAGAACTAAGAGTCTATTCTGCTTTAATCATGTGTGGGTTTTATTATTGCTCAATACAGATATACACACCTATCAGGGAAATGAAGACACAAAAAACCCCACGGACGCCAACTACATCTGGGAAGCTCTTAATGTGGCCAATCACATGCGTGTGAGAGTGTGTGTGTATATGTGTGCGGACGTCTCTGTGTGCTTGTGTGTGTGAATAAGCCCATATCAGTATAGGTTGTAATAAAGACAGGTTGGGAAATGAAGCAGCGAATGCATAACAGGCTTATTTCCCCTCTTTGTCTGCGTGTTGCCCCGACCTAATCCCCGAGAGGATTATCCCCCACAAATCCCTGCGGAATTGGGGAGAAGGGGAGGAGAGAGAGAGAGAGACACTGAATCTCACTCCTCTGGAACCCATCACCATCATCATCGTCATTGTTGCTGTTCATTTATGAAAAAAAAAGAGTAAATGAAAAAAAAGGCACTGAGCTCTTCTCCCCTTTTAAGCAACAAATTAAAGCTTTTTAAGCATGAGATAATCGGGTAATCATGATTAAGTGTCTCCTTGTTATAAATTTCTGTCGTCAGATGAGAAAAGCTTTAAGTAATTTATCCAGGCTAATATGCACACACATCACAGGGTTTACGGTGCGAAATGCACTCATGTGGCATTAAGCGTAAAACACACACGATTCACATTACACACACACACGCATTATGGAATTACACATACTTTAACGAGCATGGCAGTAACATTTGATAATATGTGGCGGTGCGTCGTATGTTAGAGACTGTGAAATGGGGTGGGAAATCCTCAGATGGCTTTCATCACTCAATTCATTTGGTTTCATAAGATGTGCATTTGTTAATATAGTCCTTGAAAATTCATGATGGTGTTTTATGTGTAAAAAATACAATATTTTCAGTATACCATGTGGTAGATCATGTTACTTGAAACTACTGTATTTTAGTTATTTAAAGATGTATTGAACTATGTACCTTTAAGAGTTTTATTAAGACATAGGAACATCTGATTGCTTGATGTATGTGCTATGTGATGATACTTTATACAGTGAGTATTCATTGCCTCTTTTTAAGTATTTTTGGGGCATTTTTGTGCCTTTATTACAGACAGTGGAGTGATGACAGGAAATGAGGGAGAGAGAAATGCAACACGGTCCCTGGTCGGACTCGAACTGGGGACGTTGCAGTTCATGGTCAACGTTTTAACCCCTAAGATACGGGGGCGCCCCATGTGTGTTTTTAAAAATGTGTACTTTGTGCTTAGATTTAATATATATTTTCTTCTGTTCTCTGGTGTGTATATTTCTATTAACTGTATTGGTTAATGTTTACAGTGAAGACAAACAATTGCATACTGAAGATTCTTGATGGTACTAAGTGATATATATTCAAATATAGTTAAAAAACAGATGTGGATTTGGAAACGATGTGAGAGCAAGACGTGGCCCAGAGCAAGCAGTTGCTTTTTACAGTTTTAGACTATTTGCAATATTTTGATGTTTTGCAAATGTTGAGGTAATACTTCAGATAGAAGTATACTGATTGATGATGCATCACTCCTTGCTCTTTCTCACTGAAACACATTATTATATTGTTTAGTTAAACACTTTGCATTCAAATTCCAAAACTGTTTCGTGCAGTAAACTCTTCTGCCGGCAACTTTGAATCTCTTTACTATAAAACATCTGCCCACAGTTATGAGCAAATAACTAAATCTAGAAAGTTCCAAGCCAAAAAAAAATAATTGGATTTCAAATTCACATCCAACATAAATGAAACATTTCTTGGTCCAGCTCTGTGCAATGGATTTTAATTGGCTACAAGTAAATTCGATGAAGGTAAGAAGAATAGAGAAAACTGAGAGAGAAAGGCAGTCACTGAGAGTCTATGTGCTTCCAGCCTGCAGTTCTCTATTCAGTCAAAAGGGAGCACTTTTCATCCACTTAAAGGAGCTTGGTGAAGCACTGCCCTCTCACTCCCGGTCTCCGTTAGTCTCTGTCTCTAATTGTATGTTCTCTCCCCTGTCTTTGTCTCTTTCCCCTTTCTCTCTGAGTCCTTTATGCCCTCACCTTTCTTTTCGTTTCTCTTCCTGTTTTCCTTTTCTCTAACTCTTTTATCTCTTGCACACTCATCTGATTCCCCTCACAAAGCACAATGTTCTCTTGTTTCATAGTCACATGTACGGGATACCTGTACGATGGTACAGGTCGTCAAATCTGTGATGGACTGGGTTATGGCAAAGACTGACACCTTGTATTCAATTCCACAGCTCAACTAATGTCACATGCTGTTATCTTCATCACGATTCTTGTTAATGTTTCTCCTCTTCTACATGTTTTATCCCTCACTGGTTTCCAATCACGTGTTTCTATTAAAAAAACAATTATTTAAAAAACATTGTCATAAGGATGATTGAAAGCTTGTGTGTGTTTGTGTATATTTAGCTCAAATTTGACATTATTCTAAATGTCACTGTTGATAAATGTTTATGTATATGTGAATGTTTTTGGCTACGTATCTGTCTGTATGTGCCAGATTAAGTGTGTCCCCTCTCACCATTTGGAGTGTCAGGAGATGTCCAGCTGATGTTTAGTGCATGTGGGGACAAAGGGGTGACCAGCGGTGCAGGAACACTCTCTGGGGTGCTCTCCTCAGTCTGCGCCTGGGTGGGAGGGCTTAAGGTACATCCACCTCCTGTGCAGGCCTGACATGACCACACACACCAAGACGTTAATGTATGGATGAATGTGAGGATGCAAATCAAAAAGATGAAAGAGGGAGGGACTCACAGCGAGTGTGACGGTGTAAGCTGTTCCAGGAGTTAGGTTGCGGAGTGTGTGGTCTTCAGAAAGTTCTGAGCTGTTATAGGCTAACACAGGCTCTGCACCATCATGTGACAGGAAGATGGAATAGAACTCCAAAGCGCCATTGACCTGAGACGGACGGGACCACCTGGAGAGGGAGAGAAGAATCAGCAGAGATCGAAGTAACAAAACACAGTTACGATAGCACTGTACTTAAGATTTCAGAGACTAGGAGAGAAGAGACACATCTCTACTTTGGTTGAAGTATTTCTTCATTATGATGTACAAGGCCAGTGTAGTTAAAACGTTGGACTGTAATGATAACTTTCATACCAAGCTTATATTACCATAACAATATTACAGTAGACATTTAAACATTATATATTTATTTATATACTAATATATAATGCAAAAAGAACTGTCATCCTTTTAAAACATGGATGGCTACTGTTAAATATACTGTATATTAAGATGTTACCAGGACTGCTTCAGTTTCACTGGCTGCACATATCAGCTGACTGTTTATTATTCTTTATTGTACAACAGCACCATTAGGACTTAAAATTAAAAGATTGTGAGAGAGACAGAGCAAAATGTAAGTATCTGTGGGCTTCCTTGGCAGTCCTTTTGTCCTATGACTGCATCAGATTGCTCTGTTTCTGTATCTGCGCATGAGTGTGTGCACACACGTGTGCGCTGAGAGCTAAGGTTTCTTACACGACACACACACACGTATACTGTACACACAGTTTCCTTTGTAAGGTAGAGGTGTCTCCTTTTCTATATTTAGAACAGGAATGTCATCCCCAACAGAGAGAGAGAGAGGGAGGACAAGAGACAGTATTTATAAATAGAAACATGTCGATTATCCATTACAAAATGTGAAATAGAGGGCAATATGGATCTAATCTTAGCGATACATAATAAACTGTAAAGAACAAAAGTCAGCAACATTTTTTGTCTGATTCATTAATGCCAAACTATTGTTGTACTATTGTTTTTATGTATTCTAATAAGGGATTGTATGAGATGCTGAACGTGTCGTGATGATCAACATCTATCCACTGTCCTTTTAAATGTGATTTGTTCCTGTTGATGTTGTTGGAGAGATATTCAAGCTACGATAAAATTATTTAATGTGAAAATGTGTGCAGTCATGAGAAATTTAGAGGTAAATTCTAGTGTTCCTGAGGAGGTGGGGTTGTTTATTTCATTTCATCCTAACTTTGTAAAATACAGTGCTGTAGTAATACTGGTTTGAAACAGGGATGTGCCAGTGACTTACATGTTTTGACGGACCTTGATACGCTTTTCACGTTATACAAAATCCAAAGTATCTGATAATTTTCCTAAGATTTTGAGAATAACACAGCAAGTAAATCATTCCTGAATAAAGGAGCACCAAAACATGTTTTATAAATAGTTCTGCAATTCTCACAAATCCCTGAGAGTAACACAACCCCCCTGGCATGGTAGCAGAGGGAGGCCATTTTAAAAAGTGATGGATTCCCTTCTTGGTTCCTCCCATTAAAAGCCAGTTTTTGAATGACTGATGAGTGTGTGTTAGCACACAATTAGCCACTGTGGCTAATCTATCACATTTATTATAAGATTTATATGCTGTCGATTGGCAGTGTGATGTATGTCCACTTTTGAAAAACTAAATCAAAGGGGAGTTGTAATAATCTGTATCATAATTCACTGCGGTAATGGTTTTAGAAAACCATTGGTTTTAAAAGTGTGTTATGAAATTAGTGGAAAACAGACAAGTGCTTTCTCAGCAGGTTAAATTGAAAACTTGAGATGCAGTAGGTTCAAATTCTGCATCACAATCTATGAAATGTCAACCTCTCTCCTGCATCTTCCCTCCCTCCCATCTTTCCTGCTGTTTTCTACATTGCACACTCAACAAAACAGCACTGGTGCCATCAAATAATCACTAACAACACATTAAAGTATTGATGATTGAAAAAAAATCTGAGAAAAAGAAAACAAACAAATAGGAATGTTTTAGTTAATGTAGGTATATTAAATTTTACCTCTCATCACGTTATGTGACCCATCTGGCTGTGTCTGCTTGTGTGTATGAATGTGTTTGTGTCAGGTGGTGTTAGGTGAGGTCAGGGAATAAATCTGCTGATATTGTTTTGTTGGCATCCTGCAGCCTCCCTCAACCTTTCTCACAGTCTCTCACCCTCACACACACACACACACACACACACACACACACACACACACACACAGACACTCACACACACACACACACACACACACACACACTCTCTATCTCACTTTCTTTTTAAACATTTATCTCACTTCCCTCCATTCTTTCCCTTAAAACTCACAATGTATCTTTCTCTCCTTCACTCTATCATCCACTTTCTCTTTCTTCACATTTTTTCACAGTTGTTCTTTCTCTCTTTGTCTTCCTCAGCTTTTCTCACAGACACACTAGAGAGGTATTGACCAAGTATGATCTCTCAACCTCTGCCCATTACCAATGTGCTAACAAGGCAATACGCAGCCTTCCCACACCTGGTGAATATGTAGCTGAAAAACATTTTAAAGGCTTAGGGTATGATACATATCCCTGTCCTGCAGACAGCAGTACTCTCATGGATGATGTATTACACCTAGTAGTTTCTCTTTCATGCTGTCAAATGTCTATAGACTACATATAAAAAACTAAGCTTGTTTACTTTGTATGGCATTACAGGCCTCATTCATGAAACAGTCCTATGAAGAGATGAGTTTAACTGGTGCGTACATCAGGCAGATACATTTGTGTGTCACACACTCACCATTTCCCTCTCAGACTCTGTGTACCTTCATATTACTCCTTCTCCATCCTCTCACACACACACAAGAACACAACCACACTTAGGCAATGGACAGAGGGTGACTTGTTTAAGTGTGTGTGTGTGTGTGTGTGTGTGTGTGTGTGTGTGTGTATGTATGTGTGTGTGTGTGTGTGTGGCACTGTGCCCTCCTGCGGTGAGTCCCACTGTAAGTGACAGTCAGGACACTAATGGCTTTCACGCAGATTGACTCTTACATACACACGCACACACACACACACACACACACACACACACACACACACACACACATACACACACACACACACACACACATTTGCACATGAACATGATGGAAAAAGTGCAGAGATCTCCTATCCTATCCTATCTTCCTCTGTATCCTCCCTCTAGAGGTGAAAGGTCAAGTGCAGAAGAATATTCTGCATGGTAAACACAATTGCAGAAGGTCACTGCCTCTGTCTCGCCCTCTCTCTCTGTATTTTACACACGACATATGAAATACAAATGAAAAGCTAGAATATACCTTCAATTACTTTTATTCTTACACTCACTATTCATTCACCCAACACACACTATTCCAGAAAATCAATCAATCAAATGGCTTTAGTGAACTTTCTTTACATATACAGTGCCATCAGGTGTGCCATGCAGCTTTATAAGCCCTGCATGTGTGTGTGTGTGTGTCCCTACCCACTCGGCATGGACCTGACACTATTATATACTGATGAAAAGGTCTTTGAGAGTATGTGTATTTACATATGCACAACACATGTTAACGTACGTGTGTGTGTGTGTGTGTGTGTGTGTGCACGCACTTACTCCACCAGAATAGTCCGCGAGTCAAGCGGGGTAAGAGTTGGTGCTTGTAGAGGCCCAGGAGGAAGCTGAGAGGTCAGCATAGTAACTTGTGAACTGTTGGTGCAGCCCACTGAAGTGCATGTACTCAGTACAAAGACATGCGTGGAATACACACCAAGACCTGAAACAAGCACACACACACACACACACACACACACACACACACCAAGAGACAGAGAGGCATAAAAACAGGCACAAATGCAGTGATGGCTCAAATACATAAAACAAAAGCTTACATCATACACCTAGGTTGCTCTCACAACTTGTTATTGTGAGGGGATTTAACCCTCATTTAATCCCCAACCCCTGAATTCTGTCTCTTTTTACAGAAATATTCCTCTGTGCCCCCCCTCCTTCCTTTTAGCTCTGTTTCCTAATCATTGTTTCTCTTTCAGTGTCTATCTTTGCCTCAAAACTTTAGGTGAAAGAGAACTATTCTCCATCTGTCTCACTGTTGCAATCTCGCCCTCTGTAACACGATCTATTCTCGCACATACTGTATAATTACTACGTCCATAATCCTTCCAATCACTGTGAACATCAGACACTCGGCATTATTAACCCAGCATGGATAATATGTGCTCTCATGCATTCATTAACTTACAAAGACACACACATACAGTGTTGGGCAGTGTGATGTTTTGCCAACCATGTGAGTGTGTGTGTGTGTGTGTGTAAAATCAAAATGAGTGATAATCTATTCTGCTCATATAAAATGCCATATAAGATGACTCTCTGGTGTATGTGAGTCTGTGTACATCCTCGAATACTGTATGTGTGCACATGTTCCATTGAGAGTGCGTCTTGTACTGTGTGTGCATATGTGTGTTTGTGTTCCTCAGTGTGTGTGTATCTATTTGCATCCTGGTGCAGCACTCTAGTCTCAGCGGTGTGACATGTGTTTCGTACCTTCTTTAAGTCTCTTTAGTGAAAGCTTTCAAAGCAAACTGTGTGTATGCATGTGCGCTAATGTTTAGTGTTCTTTGTTTCTCCGCTGCTTCATTTTCGCGCGCGCGTGTGTGTGTGTGTTTAGCGTTCTTTTTCAAAGTGCTATTCCCTTGGTAAGAACTGAGATGCTCTTCCCTCTTTCAAATGCTAATCCCCCACTCCATTTTGCTTTTCTTCACTCTTCCCCTTCTCTTTACACCGAGGCGCACACACACACACACACACACACACACACACACACTCTCTCTCTCTCTCTCTCTCTCTCTCTCTCTCTCTCTCTTGTTTACCAGTGATGTTGTGTTGTCTGTCTTTCCCCCTGTAGACCATTTGGTTGTTGTGATAGAGGAGGTACTCTGTAATGCCTCCATTGGGCCTATCATTGAAACAAAAAAGTTACATGAGGGTAATATTATTATGTTATATTTAACATATACTATTTTGATGTTAAACTTTCTGTTGTGTTCAATCAGGGCATCTTTATTCAAGGTGAAAAAAATATGTATGCTAAACAAAAGCAGACACAACTGTAATTATAATACAATATTATGTTTGTTTTATGTATGAGTCAGTTTACTAAAATGTACATATCTTCACCTTACCGCTGTCTTTCATATTCTCATAAAGTAGTAGGTCAGAAAAGACAGAATGCATTCAAATTTAAATTAATTTGTAATAACGTGGCAAAAAGTCTGGTGTGTACTTACTTATGTAGCAACGTACAACTTGCACATAAACAACATAACAATGACCAACAAAAGAAGTGGCTTGAATGTGAGAAGGGAGATGGGTAGGTGAGACTGTGTATTGTGTTATTACCTTGCTGGAGGTTCCCAGGTAACATAGAGGGCTGAGGGGGATGAGACTGCAGCTGGAGGAGAGACAGCATCTGGAGCTGAAATTGTAGGAAAATAAAAGTATTTGTTTATAAGGAGTGTGTTACCACAAATATACGGGTTGGTATAAGCAAATGGAAGCACTGATAAATAATTGTATGCGTATTTCCAACTATTTAATTTTAATATACAGTATTGTGTATGTATTGAAACAGGGAAAACAGTCATTATCTAATAGTAATGCAAAAATCCAACAAATATTATCAACATTAAAATATTACTATATTAAAGACATATACCTTAAACTAAACAATGAAATAAACCATGGTGAGTCACAATTGTATACACCTTATCCATAACCTGTGATGTAAAATGCTCTATGAGAAAAAAAACACACAATTTTATGGTTTTATGTTCCTTAATCTAGTGAAGAAGGTGAAGAAAATGTGCCTGTGCTCACAGAGAAGTGAGTGAAAATGTGTCCTTATGAGGTTTTGTGTGTTTGAAAAATAGACTTTGGCAAAACAGTTATAAATAAGTTCTGTCTCCAGTCTTCGTAACATTGTTCAGTGTCTTAACTGCGCTCAGTGAGAATCAATACAGTAATCTTTTTTTTCTTTTACTTCAGATTGATTTTTGCTGTCTCTGCACTGACCCCTGCCGTCACATTATCTCCCCAACAAGGCCAGTTAGTCCAACACAGATTAATGTAGCGACTAACATATGAAGAAAAATCTCTATGTTCCTCTTCCACTTCCTCCTTCCTTACACATGTAATCTTCCAACCATGACCTCCCAGATAAGAAAAATGTTACTCTGTACTATCTGCCTTTCACTAAGTTGCAATGTGCTTCATTCTTTCACATCTTGTGTCTTGCCTTATCCAGCCATCTTACTTCTTCTCTCTTCTCTGCTCCCGTTTATTTCATTCTGACTCGTCCCTCTTTCTTGTCTTGCCTCTTCTCTTCTCTCTTCTCTGCTCCTGTTTATTTCATTCTGACTCGTCCCTTTTTCTTGTCTTGCCTCTTCTCTTCTCTCTTCTCTGCTCCTGTTTATTTCATTCTGACTCGTCCCTCTTTCTTGTCTTGCCTCTCCTCTTCTCTCTTCTTAAGAGCTAAAAATCCCCATCACTGAGGATGAGAGTGTCTGAGTGTGTTTAGAAGTGTGTCTGTGTGTATCCAGATGCAGAAACAGTCATTAATGAATGCAGACAGAGGTTCTGTTCATGGGTGTATGGATGCATGTGTGTTCGTGCTTTACAGCCTTACCTTCCTCCGGGGTTGTGAGGCTCGATCTCAAATCATTATCATCACCATTGTCATTATGAAGACTCTCAGTGCAGCCAACAGGACTACAGGCACTTACAGTGATAATGTATCGAGTGGATGGAGTGAGACCCGACAGCACACCTGGAGGGGAGGAGAGCATGAACATGTCAGAGAACACAGAGAGAGGGACTTATGTTCATAAAAGACTGTAACTTTGGAAGATACCTACTTGACTTTGCTTACTCAGACTGTTGAAGCATCATATTAGCTTCAGCTGAACCTTAGAATGCATTTTTGTAATGTCCATTTGGGCATGTGAGTACTGTTTTAAAATAAGACTTGATGGCTAAATCAAGTCTTATGTCTTGAGACATGGCTAAATGCCTTTTACTGTCTCCTTTTAGTGTGTTACAACCAGTTGTTTCTGAAGTGTGTATCCACATTCTTCAATAATGCAATTTAAATGCTTTACTTGTTTCTATGTGCCACTGTTGCTAAGCAAACTTACTGCGTTTGGCAAACAACGAGAGTCTATTCTAATTGTAAAGCTTCAGTCGTCTCTCTCTGATGTTTTTTGTCCTAGCCGTCTCTGACCTCTCCACTCCTTTCCGTATTTCCTAAGTCACTCTTTTACATCCCCCTCTCTTCGCTTCCACCCCCTCCAACTCTCCTCACCCTCTGTGTCCAGTCACCGTGTACTTGTCTCTCTTTTCTCTCTCTCTTTCATCCTTTCTCACTCTCTCTCTCTCTCTGTTACCCATGTCTTTTAATTCAATTAGGGGCCAGGGCCCCACTCCGCTGTCATTACACCCTCATTTGCTTTCTGTGTTTTTTAGCCGTTGGTGTAATTCTGCAGTCAGGTGTCGAGGCCATCATAAATTAACAAGAAGCCTTATCACGGTGGACTTAATGTCTGGCAAAAGGAGAGGGAGGGAATGGGGAGCAGCGAGAGAGACACTGAGAAAGACGGAGACAGAGAGCTCATCTTCATATTTGCCTGGAGACATGGCAGAGTGGATGAGAGGAGGGACGAATAGCAGCAGCGGACGCAGACATCATCATCATCATAAAAGATGAAGTGAGGGAAGATCGAAAAGTGAGCAACAGAGAGAGAGAGAGAAAAGGAGCGATGCCAGGGTATGACATCATTGGGGTAGTCCTGAGTGTCTTGTTCCAAATGGAGACAGTCTCCTAAAGCTGGGGACTTGCCAAGGAGACATTAACAGGGTTGCCTGGGACAGTGTGTGTATGTGTGTATGAGAGACAGAAGGAAAGTGAGTGAAAAAGGCAGTGTGAATGTGTTTTCACTAAGGGCCAAAATGCCCTTACAGGTCTCACAAGAAGGTGGCAGGAAACCAGCCACACTAAGTTAAATAGGACAACGGCAGCAAGTTAAGTTAATGAATGTATATGTTTAATATTTGTACTGCATGTGCAAATATTTTAGGCGTTTGTGTGTGTTTTACCTGTGAAATTTCCATTAGCTAGGTACATGGCTTTGATAGGTGGTACTTCTGGCTGGTCTCTATTGTAGGCCTTCAACTCATATCTGTCAATCAGCCCTCTGATGTCACCAGTCGGTGGCACCCAGCTCACCTTGGCGCTGAAGCCATTCAAGCTCTGCACTGTGGTAGGAGGTGGTACAGAGCTGGGTACTAGAGAGGGAGAAAGGCAAAATTAATCATGATGAGAGGAGACTGTGAAGAGAAGAATACTGTGGATCAAGAGAAAGAGATATATAAGTATAAGCAGCAATAAATAAATAAATAAAACAACCATATACAATTACACTAAGCAATACATAATAAAGACAAAAGAACGGAAGAAAGAAAAATAAAAGAAATACATTAGGTCAGGAAGAACAAATGTCAAAAGAAAGATAACAAATAAAAGCAAAAAAAGGAAAATATAAAAGAAAGAAAGCAAAACAACAGGTCGAGAGCACATGAGGTTAAAGAAAAAGCATCCCCCATCGCTGTGTGTTTTAATAGGCCCAGTAAATCATACCTCACCATTAGCATAAATAGTATTTATGAGAGTAGTAACTTTTTCAGCACTGATTTAATACAGCCAGCCATTCATTCTGGGCTATATTTCACAGCAATCAGCCTCCCTCCTTCTCTATAGCACTCCCCGTCTTTCTGTCTTGAACACCCTCAGTAGTTCAGGATGGTCCAGCACCCCCCCCTCCTCTCTGTCTATCTCACTGCCTCTCAACCACCTTCATTTTCCCTCTCCATCTATCCTTCCATCCAACTTTGCATCCATCCTCTCCCTCACTTATCCTGGACAGAAATGCCTGGCTGTCAGTGCAGACTGACAAAAATGGTCAAAAAGGGGAACTTACAGATACAGCCTGGCAGACCACATATTTTTGTGTAGCAAACAGCATTTATAAACAATTTTTAAGCTGTTTATAAATGCTTACAAATTTCTCCTGCAACCTTATTTGTCAGTCTTCTTTTTTCCTTACAACTTTCCTTCTTCTCTTCAGCTATTCTTCTGCCTATTCATACGCCTTTTTATCTGTCCTTCTTTTCCTCCTTTCATTACCCACTCACGTTGCATTTCGTCATCTCCTCCCACCCCTTCCCTTCTTGCTGTCCATCCTTCTCCATCCTCTCCTTTTTTTTTTTTTTTTAACTCTTTCTACCTCCTCTCTCCTCCCACCTTTCCTCTCAGTCCTTGTCTTCCATCCTCCTCCTTTTCCCTCAGATGTTTTTAGCACTTCCTCCCTTCCTTTCCTTCATTCCTCTCTCTGGTCATAGCATGGTATACTGAGACCTACCAGTGTATCGTTCACTACTAACGAGCAGCTTTATATTACACAAGGGACCACACAGGCCATTCTGGGTTAACAGCCTTTTACTGGGATGCCCTTTATAGAGGCCTTATCAATCTCTCATACCGTCAGGCACATGTAATATCAGCGGCTTTGGATAAGTCTCACATACTGTACGACATAGTGGTTTTACATCCAAAATCTCTTAAGAACAAAGACAAACACTATAGAACAAAGTCAACCAGAGGGAATATTTATTCCTTGTCGAATGAGCCAAAATGCATCAGAGTAAAAGATGTTTTAGTTTCAGTCAATCAGGACAATCATACATTCTGTAAATGAAATGCTAATACCAAGACAGATTACACGGCACACCAAACAAACATACATATAAAGAGGAACACACACGCACACAGCATGCTAAAACCTGAGGCTTCATTCTCTCATACTATTAGAGTCAGATAGTTAGAATCAGATAGAGGTTAGATAGAAAGAAACAATGATACTGTAGCTGATACCGTGTACAATGTGTACTGTGCTTGTGTACTGCAATTGCGCTTGTATGAGTGGGGTGTGTGTGTGATATCATCATCATATCTGGCTGTAAACATATTGGTCTGATGATACACAGAAACACACACCAACTACTGCCAGATGAGAGACGTTTTACCTGTGCTTCGGCTGCGTCCTCTATGCCAAGGTCCTGCTGCCCAGCCTCCGGTAGCCAAGGCCACAAACCTGTACAAGTACTCTTGAAAGGTGTGTGTGTGTTTGCACATAGGAGGAGGGGTTTGGGATGCACATGAGAAGGGGAGATACAGATTTCTTACATTAAGAGAAAATGTGCTTGAAAAATTGTGCACAAAAAAAGATGCATCACATGCTCTGTATCACCTAAAATCAATATCACGATTGTCACATTTACCTCGGCGACGATTAATAAACGATATCTTATTAAATACACCAGTGCACAAGATTCTCACAATCAGCTCTTATTAATTACTATTAGTACTAATTAGTACTGAACAATAAACTGAAAATCATGGATCATGAGTAATATTTATTCAACATATTCAGTAGTTTAAAACACTTTTAAGTATTTGCTAAAAGAGGAAAATCAAACTAAAACACGCTATATTTTACATTTGTTGCGGTTATCAAAATAATTAATATTTTAAATAGATCTGAATGACCCTTTTATGGCTTCTGTTATTTGATTCCATCAGAGATTCTTTGTTGCACTTAAGGGGTTGGTGGCAGCCTATATGAAGGAATTAATTTATCGAACATATCGATGTAACAAAAATTTGGCCGATTAGAGTCATAATGTTGATTTAGGTTACTTTTCGATTAATTGCCCAGCCCTAATACATATAAATCTACACTGGATTTCTTGGATGGTTAGCTCGTAGTCACCTCTATATCAGTCAAAAAATGTTGCAGCAAAGTAATATCCCCAGTGTGACCTTAAATCAGAGAACTCTAATGCACATCTTATCAACAGGTGTGTAGGAATACAAACTCATCTGAAAAGGAAAAAAGAAAGCGCTGCACACCGTTAGCACTTGGGATGAAAACGTCACTGACGCACACCCTTCTCAGTCTGAAGAACTGGCTGATGGGTAGAGATTCTTTTGGTGTGATGTAGATACTTTGGATATGAGGTGGTGCACTATGAACCTCCCTATCAGAATTTAGTGAAAAGCTTGATTGCTGATTGCAAATTGACTTTGGTGCTCCTTTGATTAAATGCAGTTTTTTAATTGGCTGTTTCAACAGAGACTGGCGCATCAATTCCATTTTCTTTGTATTGTTTGTTTGATGTCTGGGGAAGGTCTATCACTGAAAGGTTGTTACTTTAAAAGAAACAAGTGTGCCAGAGTTCCACACTTCCTTTTCAGGTGAGTGCTGTCTCAGTGTTAGTGTAGTTTGTATACTGTGCATGGTTACCAGTGAAAGGCTGTAGACTATAATCTGTGGCTTGTGTCTGCCTCCCACTATACACCAACACTGAATCGTTTCCTCTGCAGTTGTACCGGCTTTCACTGGTGGGACAGCCATCTACGTAGACTCTAACAGAACGCCGGGCAACAGAGAGATTAACACTTTGACTGACAGGAGGGTTTGTTTCATCACTTCGGATGGTAAGACCCTTTATGCAACCTCCTAGGCCTGTGAAAGAGGAAAGGAGAAAGAGAGTAGAAGGAGTGGGAAAAGAAAAGGAGAGTGAGAACAAAGAAGAGGAGGAGAATGTGAGAAGAGTACATCTTTCAGAAAACGTTGTGAAAAGCCTGTCTCCATTTTACATTTTAAATTATTTAATAATAATATTTAAATAAGCATCATAAGCACATCATCCTCTACTCTCATATTTACAAGCTTTACCCTCATACTCCATACGCCAAACTCATCCCCTTACCTCCTGTAGATAATTAGGCCACTAATATACTTGAAATTAAGTTGAATTTGTCATGCTCTTAAACTTGCAAGCAAATACCAGTATAATCACTATGATTCCTGGTTGGTTCATTTAATGCTGCCCTGGCCAGACAGAGGAGCGGGCAAGTTATGGTTGAAGAAACATGACCTGCAAGTACCTATACTCTGACTTGAAAACCAAAAACGAGCCAACAAACACGTAAATGTCATGTTTGACCAGCTGCAGAAAACTGTTTATGAGGTCAAGGAAACAAGAAAAAGGTTTAGCTGCACAGCCTGTGTACTGTATACTCCACCAATCACAGCCAAATGTGGTTGAACACCTGCCATTTTGATTGTGCGAATAAACTGTTATTTCTGTGCGTACATATATCTCACCGTGTTTGTGACTTCGGCTGTCCAGAGCAGGATGTATGAGCTCCGCGGGCACGCCCCCCAAGTATAATGGCGAATCAACTCTCAGCCTCACTGCTCCTCCCACTCCCATTGTCTCCTCTGCCCAGTCATCGACCGCAGCAGAGATGAGCAAGCCGCGTTTCGCCAATGAAAGCGGTTTCCAGTCTCCATCGCAGTAGCTAAGCCCCACCCACATGCTGAGTTCAGTCACATGACCTTCAGAGGCAAGAATGAAGGACAGGAGACCGGCTTCCAGCTCCACCTAAAAATACACACCAATACACAAAATATCACAAGCTAGTTCTTTGTCATGTATTTCTAAAGATTTATTTGAGTATTTCAACAATATTTTGAAATGTGTCTGTGCGCCTTACCAGCATGTAGTCTTCCGTTTGTGTGTTGTATGTAAAGAGCAAAAGTGCATTGAGCTGGTCTGTTCTGAAATCCATAGAAATGTCAAAGTCCTGTCCTCCACTGAATACTTCTCTGCCCATCTCCAAGTAACCTAAAAGAGGAGGAAATAATTACCAACAACATGCCGTGTACCCTTTTTTTTCCAAATATAAGTTTGAGTCACACTTAAAATGTGTGACATGTTTATGGTTAAAATGTTTTGTCATGTATTCAAAAGGGACAAATAAAAGATTGAATGAGTAGGCCCTTTTATGAAGCAATAATGGAGGAAATGTACACTGATGAACCTGATCTTTCACACAGAGACCAATTAACTTATCATCATCATATTTATCAACATGAAATAACAACCTCATTATCACCAACATCAGCAGCAAGCATCTTATTAAGATATAAAGTGTTGCCAGTGTAATAGGGACACTAAAAATCCACTTGAAGTATCTGAACACAGCTTGCTCATGAAAGAAAATGCAACTATTGTGCTACTATGCCCTTAATGGGCATACATCTCTGTAGCATGTAGTACTGTTAGTGTGCATTGTCCTTGTGAAACAAGGGAGTAAAGTAACAAAAAAATCATTATAACCATTTATATTATCAACAGAAATCAATAAGATCCTACCATGACCCAGAAAATGGGCTCCATCCAGAGCGTGAATAGGGCATCCTTCCCAGCTTTCATACACTGCAACCTTCTTTGTGGCTTTTGCCCAGTCCAGGGATTTCCATTTCTCTGAGGGGCTGTCAGTCATCTTAAAACTCACGTCTCGGAGGCAACCAGAGAAACCCTGTCGCACTAGCCGGGCATCACCTGGTGAGACAGACAAGAATAAATACCATCACTGTCACTCTAAACGTTTTCACTCCATGCTTCCAAACTGCCTAAAATATTGAGTTTAGGTTCAAAATTTTGAGTTCAAGTTGTCAGTGGCAATTGCCATCCAGTGCTTATCATAACCAGTTACCAAGTATCAGTGCCTCAATATGAGAATGATGACACATTTTATGAAGGCAGTAAGTTGGTCTGGTTGTAGTGAGGCTAAACCTCAACCAGGAGACATTAGATGATTTATATCCCTTCCTAAATTATACTTGGGGAGGATAGAAAACTCCTATGTAATCCTGGGCTATAGCACTATCTGCCTTATGGAAAAGAGTGGAGTGAATTTTGGTAAATACCTTCCTCCTTGGATAAAGTATAAAAAAAGTAAGTATATATAAAAATAAATAAATAAATAGCCACGCCAGGTTGATGGCCATCTATTTAAATATTCATAATTATAAACAATAACACATAATAATAATTTAAAAAATAGTGGGTGATGGTGGGCTTACCTGAATCCTCTCTTAGCAAAGTAAATTCTTCAGGCAGCCCTCCAATGAACACCCCCGTGTTCTCACCAATAATGGTGCTGCCGCTGGAAGCTGACGCACTTCCTGGTGGTGGCGGAGGTAGGATGGTGGTGTTTCATATAAATGTGGTCAGGCAAAGCAAAAGTGTGGCATGAAGGGATGGTAAGAGTACATATGAAGTCAGAGCATTTAGGGAACAAAAAAAGTATGGGACACATTAGAATAAAGGGAAGGACAATATAAGAGAGAGGGGGTAAACACGGGGTAAAGGTTTTAACGAATATGAATAACATTTTTGAGAACAACTGAGAAACATAACTGTGTTTCTGTGTGTGTGAGGCAATATTTTTCTCATCAGACACAGAGTAGCTGGGATTAACCTGGCTCATACCTCTATGCGGAGCTGGGGGATTTACATAGATAGAAACACACATACATGCATATATAGTCAGTTTCACATCCAAGCACATGTGCACATTCTTGCATGTATAGACGAGCATAAATACACTCACATTTACACTCACACACCCACACACGGAGCAGATACACACAGTGGTCAGTATGAATATGAGAAGAGTTACCTCTGTATTGATTGTTCACAATGATTGTTCCCACGGCCCCTCGCCTTGTTGCTATGATGCTGTGCCATTGTCCATCATTGTAGCGGCGCCCTCCATCACCCTGTACACTCACAGCCACCGCTGAGCCCTAAACACACAAACACATGCACACAAAAACCCACAAAACAGGCAAGAATTTAAACACATATACATTGATGGTGTTGTGAAGACATCCAATTGACTTATATTTGTTTCCTAACTCTGACCATAGGTCTCGCAACTATGTGTCTTACAGTAATCGCTAAAGTAAATCTAGGACCTCTGGCCCAAAAGAGACCACTTTGCAAATCACTGTGCAATCAAACATGCTTACTTGGTAACATTTTAAATTATCGCTTCTCAATCCCTCTGTTGTGCGAACAAGGTTAGACATTAGTGATCGATGACACACACACCACCCTCAAAAAGGACACGAACATGCACATATAATCATCAAAGTGTTGTTACAGGGCTTTTTGCTACCTATTAAGTATGACATCATTGTTGTGATCAGCTTTTAGCAAGTAGGCAGAGAGTAATGTAGTAAAACAAGAGTAACGGGTCCGTGCACACTCGCACAAACAACATATATCCACACACAGACACACACACACACAGTGATGAAGATTTAATGATGAGATCAATAAATGTATGAATGCCAGAGTATATCAGCCTCTGACATCTTTACTACCATTGCTAGACAGCTCTACTTAACAAGACAACATGGGAGGAGTCTCTCTACTGCTCTCTCTCTCTCTTTCTCTCACTCTCTCTTACACACACACAAACACACCCGTTTGAATCCCTTGCCTGGGAGATACTGGCAACTAACACTCAACTCTCCCAGAAACTACTTCTGAGGTGCCTTCGCTTTAGCAAACACCCACAGATGATGGTGGTGTCATCCCTGTAGCCTGCACTTGAGTTGTTCAGCACTCGACTGAGGTGTGTGTCCGCTGTTGTGCGAGAACCCCCCAATGCCCAATCTCTTTAATATACAGTATGTGATACTGGAAGCTGATGGACACACACACACACACACACACACACACAAAAAAAATAGCACTTATCCAAAGTGCTGCCCCTGCGGCTTTCCCAGCTATACTTGGCAGCTAGCTACAGAATGTGAGCATATCCATGTGTGTGTGTTATTGTGTATGTGAATATATGCTGTATACATGTAAGAGACAGACAGAATGCAACAAAAATGCATGCGTTTAAGAGGGTGTGTGTGCGTGTGTGTGTGTGTGTGTGTGTGAGAGAGAGAGATTGCTTGACGCTTGATCGCTGGACACAGAAAGGAGAAGGATACAGAATGAAGTGGTTTGTCACTCCTACATCAGATGACATTCAGATCCATTTTTCCATCTCTGTGTCCTCATCTCTCTCACTGTCTCCGCTGAGGCTGTGTCTTCCACCTGTTTTCTGTTTTCCATTCTTGTTATGGTATTTCAATATAACATATTGCAATCTTAGTACAGGTCCTCACCAGTGTAGATACATTTAAAATCTTTTTATTTTATTTAATGGTCTTGACCTTCTATCCACACTAAACTGGCATTTCAACCACTATCTTTTCAAAAACTCTAATTGTAGATGCATTTACATGAGATGGTCAAGAGAGAGAGAGAGATGGTCGAAGAAAAGATCACACATTTTTGTCATCTCAAAGGTCTGATGGTCATTTGTCACCACTTGTCACGTGTCAGCCCAACACAAGACCAATTTTATAAACCAGCCCATTCAATCCCTCTGCTGAGTTCACCACTAAAGAGAGAGATGAGTACTGGTGGAGAGAATAAACCAGGACCTGGGAGAGGACTTATGAGGCCTTATGCTACCCTGCGCCAAACTTCCACCAGGTACCAGTGGCACCGGTGGCAGGTGTACTGTTATGTCATCTCACTTCAGTTTGAGGATACCCCCCTGGACAGAGTCCAGTTATTTGCTTAAAATCTGCCTCTCTGGGTTGCAAGTTGGCTCACCAGTTTGTGAGACACTTCCAATGTGGTCAGCCCTGGTAAAGTCACAAGCCTTAGCAAAAACTCCTCCAGAATCTGACAAGTGAGTGGCAGAAATCTCAAGTTTAAGTTTTTAGAGACAGCTGCATTTGATGATAAACAGGAAAGGCGCTGTAGTTCATGTATGCTACATTTTTTGTTAGGTGAATAAGAGATGAAAGCAGACCAAAATATTAAAGGAAATATGAAAGATTTGTGTGAGTGTGTGTTTTCATGAGCGGGCAAGTGGCAAATAGGAATCCCTTTAATAAAAGAACAACAGAGGTGTAGCCTCTTAAAGGGCAGTGCCAGCTTGTGGGTGTTCCTGCAGCAAATGCCCATTTAAGGAGCACCATTAGGTGTGTAGGCTCTGGTTCAATTTCATAATTTTTTTTAGTATACATGTTTTGCATCTGTTGTTGAAGATCACAATGTTTCCTTCCTCACAGGCTGGAGGACTGTAACATTTCTAGATTTTACTAAGAGCCACCAGTGTTATGGAGCTAAGAGATAATCAAGATGCATGGCTGGTGTGTGTCCGCAAATGCATTTAACAGACAGTGACAGCTAACTAGCTTACTAGCTAGAGTCTGTGATGACTCCTACATGTGTACTGTAGTATTACAGCCTGTGGCAGACACTGTAGCTACAAACACCTCTGTATATTGAGACAGCCAGTGGTCCATGAAACACGACTCACCTGCATCAATAGAGTAAACTGTATGTGTGTATGTGTGTGTGTGTGTGTGTGTGTGTGTGACAATAAGTTTACTCCAATGCTTTGGTCTATCTCTTCTCTGTGTGAAAGGGAATGTTTTTGAGTGCTCATGTGCTTCAATGTACTTTGTGCATGTGTGTGTGTGGCAGCTCACGTGCACATATTTATGAGCATATCACTTTCCTGTGTCATGCTAAATTACCCCCCCTGCACTAGTAATCCCATTAGACTAGCTCAACAGGCTAATAGGGGGAAGTAATGGGCCCAGCTATATGTATCTAGGGGAACACTAATAAGCCGTGACACCACTCCCACTGTTAATTACCCCAAACTAACCTAAACAAAGGAATCAACCCAGTTGGAGAAGACACACATACACTCCATCGCACATCCAGCAGCACACGTAACCACAGACACACACATTAACACTGCAAGTCAACAAGGATCTAACAGTCACATACACCCCTCTGAACACACAGATGCATCCCATAGTTACATTTTGATGAAGTCTTTTTGATAACAAGTATTGGACAGTGATAGTGATGAGGAAGGAAACTGTATGTGTGTATGTGTGTGTTTGTTTGAGTGTGTAATTAGTTGGTGGCCTCGTGGAAGTATGTGTAATCATCTCCCATCATCACTTTCATCATCGAAGTCGTTGACTCTTTAACCCCTCTACATGTGTCTGTATGGATGGATAAGGGAAGCAGGGCTCTGTGTGTGTGTGTGTGTGGGTGTGCAAGGGTGCAAAGCTTAATTAGCTTGCAATTGGTATTCACGCGTGGTGACTGCAGGGAATGAGTTAATTGCAGTCCAATTCAAACGTTGACACACTTTCAAAGTTTTTTCCCCTCTCCCTGTCTCCCTGACAGAAACCAATGAGGGGCTACAGATCACGTTTATTAGATGAGAGCAAGTGAGAGAAAAAATGGGAGAAAGACAGAGAAGACAGAGGTGGATCAGAAGAGAAAAACACAGGTGAAGGTGAGCAAGTAAGTAAAGTGAATGAAACAAAGTAAGAGACAAAAACAAGGGAATGGTAAAACAAAATGGGTTAAATGGTCACTAAGGATAGCACTACACTTTAAAATAAATACAATTTTGGCATGTTCTTGCAAATATGACACTGTAAACAAAAGTACACTTGTTGCCAAGTACAGTTTGTGTTTGTTTAATGGTAGATGGAGATGCTTCAGCATAAGTGGAAGCAGATCAAATTTGCAAGATATGAAGAGTAATACTCAAACTAAATTAAAATGTAAAAATATCATTAATTTCCCTCCTACTTTTAAAGAGAAATGCTTTAAGTTTGGTTGATGTTGACATCTTCCTGACCTATTAGTGTCTTCTATTGTTCTGTCTGAATTCTTTTGCTGAGTTCTGAATTTGTGTTTTTAATGTATGTACCCATTGTTGAGTCTGTGTTTTGTACAGTCTCTTGTGTATGTGTTGCTGAGTTTTATGTATTTTAAAGGCCCATCTAGGGACGGGCATTGCAAATTAGCTTAGGCTATAAATGCTGTGGTGTGTGGCATTGGTTTATGCTACATACTTATCCCTATGCAAATAAACATTAAATAAATAAATAAATATTGTAAAACACACAGAGATAACACCTGGTTCCACTCAGCTTGTGGATGGTTGCATTACTAAGCCATATGATTGATTTATATTATTATGCATATCAGTTCTTTGTGCTCACATTCTTTAAAAGAGTAAAAATAAATAAATAAATAAGATTTTTACATACCTGTGGGTCAAACAAAAAGTAGGGGCGTCCATTTTTGATGTGAATAGCCAGGAACTCTTCCTGATTTCCTGGAGAGAAGGCGCAGAGCAGCAGGCCATCTGGGGACCGAGTCTTGAAACTCAACTCAACACCTGATACGACGTAAGATCAGGAACAAGTGTGTGTGTTGAGACGGAGATAGAGCAGGAGAGAGAGAGAGAGAGAGAGCAAAAGATTGAATTTGGTAAATTTATATCAATATTATGTCAAATTGTATCATATTTTACAATAATTCATACACAATATAATGAAACTGAGGAACCACGTAATATGTCCCTTTCAAGACTTTTAAGAACCTTTTAAACTCTGCTGGACCCACTGGGGGTTTAGTCATGTGAGCTGTTATCAGGGCGTAACTCAATAAGGGACCTGTAGTGTCCCAGAGTTAAACCTGACCATTCAGACAGCACTGAGCATTACCATCTAACCTAAAACAGGGACCATCTCTGCATGAATAGGGTCTTTAATTTTTAATGAACACTTTCATTTGTTCAAATCCATAAGATGTGCATGGTAAACCTCCATAACACCACTTGCACTACACTACAGGGGTCAGAACCCTCAGTCATAACTATAACATAACCCCCAGTCAGAGCTTTCATGTAAGGTCTGATGCTCTCTTCAAATTTTGAAGCCAGGTATACCGTATGTCTTTAAGAGTAAAAAAAGAGAAGGAATGTGTAAATGTATTTCTTCTTACATCTCGACCAAGTTCACTGTTTCCCAACTGCATTTCCATTTCCACTTTGAGCCAACCATCTAAGATAATCTTACCACTAAGATACTTTAGGGAAAACATGAATTTCAGAAGACTAGCCTGAGAAGACAGACCTGTTCCACACTTTCAACAGCTCTCATGTGTTATCTCTTGCTTTTATCTCTTAAAGCCACAATATTTAATTTTATATTAAAAGAAAGATAAAGAAATTAAGTCTCCTTAAGATAAAGATTTTTTTGAAAACATAATAAATGGAACTTTTGAGAAATCTCTCAGATAAAGCCCAATTATGCTTCCCAAATACAATAAAGCCTCTATAAAATCCTGAACCACCAATGACAATGGACTTGGGATGTGAGAAAACAACAGTTGTAAGGAATATAATGTAATATTTGAGCAGGGCAGTAACACAACAAATAGTTGCATCTACTGTATCATTCCAACACAGCTGTCCTGCCTCTGTTGTAAATGGTGGGGTGCCTCGTTTGTTAATGCATACTGTGAATCAAACCTTCAGCAATGTGGGAAACTTGTGGGTTCTTAGACCAGCAAGGCCTCTAATACACACACACACACACAGAGAGAGAGAGCAGAATTCATCCAGCGTGCTGTCTTGTCTTGTTACTATGGATCAGAGATTGGATCTTAATCCACTACTAGATCCACATAGCGACACAGAGCATGCAATTTTACGCGTGTCTGTGAGTACGTGTGCGTTTCCTCAGCTCTGTCTGTCTCTGAAGGGAACAGGAGTGTGGGAAGATCTGAGGAGTTGAATGGAGGCAGTCCAGAGTTCATCAGAAGCCGGTGTTGGCAAAATAATTAGTGTGTGAATTCACTTAACATGGAGAGAAGTCAAACAGTTACATGGCAAGCTCAAAATGAATACAGATTAGCCATTTCAGAGCTCCCAGTTTTCACACTATTTTGAATGAAAAATACCTTTTCCGTGTTGTTACCTTGGGTCTATTTGTAACTGGATCTATTGTTATGCTAGCTGGCTAGAATTGACGGGGAGGCGCGGAGGGAGAGACGTGAGGCAAAGATATTGCGCCACCTTGTAATTATAAGGTTCCATCTGCGTTCTGAGCGATTTTGAGATATTGAGCTTCAAAGTTTTTGCATTCCCAATAGCGATAGAGATAGAACCTTTTTGTTTTCTAAATAAAAAGTCCAAAAATGCATACAACTTAAAAAAACACCTCACATAATATTAATAAGTTGTCACAGAATAAGAATATGTGAATATAACTTGCCCGAGAATCATCACATTTTAAGTTTTCTTCAGTACCAAAGTAATCCAGTGATAGCTGTCTGTAAATCCATGGGTACATTGCAAACAGGAACTGCTTATAGCTAATTCGGCATACTTTTAATGGTACCAATTTGCCAAAATGCAACAAATACAGGCTTAGAAAAGGGGCCCTCCTGATGGCTTTAATTTTTTCTGTCATCACATCGGCTCTCAAGTAGGACTAATATGTTGGTGTTTCCATCTATCAGATGAGCAAAACATTTTTTGACATACTCCATTTTCACACAAAAGTCAAATTTCACACTGATTAAAAAAAGGGGAAAAAAAGTAGAAGGACCCAAGAGATCCACTTTAAAATACAAGGATGTCACTCCATACAGGATTTAAATTACAGGAGGACCAGGAGTTCATCGAAAAACAGTAGGTAATTGCGGCTATAATTACCCACATACATGCTCCGGACGGGATTAAAATCACTGACCACCATAGGTGATGTTAAAATAAATCCAGTCCGAATGGGGCTTAAGACTGATTCTTTTTACTTTTGCCAAACATCATCTTATATTAAGATATGGCTCACAAGGTATCACAGGTTTGCCATTTCCATTTTAGTCAGATTTAGTAGGAGACAAGTGATGTATTTAAGATAAACTGGACGTACTATACATCTGACAGAATGACAAGAAAGAATAGTTGCATTATTCCTTGCAAATATGCGAGGGGGAAAAGCCTGTTGGATCTAGAAGGAATGTAAGAGTGGTTTTACCTCGGTTAATGATTTATAAACATAGAAATAAATGTACAATAACTGTAGAAGTAGCATACAGCCAACACAAGACAAAGATGTTCTTTACATTGGCCTTGCATTCTGTACATCAAGCAGGCATCTGTCATTTACATTCATGACCTTGTCACCACAGAGATGAGTGAAGTCATGACAGATACCTGACATTACATTATCCATCTTTAACCTTCTCTCTGTGTTACACTCTCCCGATGTCTTATACCTTCCCTTCTTTCTTCCCTACGCTTTTAATCTTCCTCTTCTTTATCTTGACCTTTTCACTCTCCCTTTCTACACCTACTTCCTCATCTGAATATGTTTTCTCTCTTGCATCCTCAATTTTGTTTTGACCTCTTTCACTCCCAACTCTGCTCCTCCCCATGGATCCTACTTTCCTCCCTCATTTACTGTTATAACTCTGGTGTAAAACTGTGCTTTCTATAGTGGATGCGGACATTGGAAGGTGCATATTCTATCACACACATACACACTCACAACCAGACCAGTAAGTATTATTCCTGCCTCAGCACAGGAGTTCATATACATTTTATAATACAAATCAGCTGTGCGCAATGGTCAGAGACGTTAAATGCTGAATGATGATGCATTATATCCTTGTATATCTTCACATACTTTGCTGCAATGCATTGTGCTTGTCTTAAGATGGACCCACTACACTAATGTGAGTTTCCTCATGTCATGCTATGGATAAATTATTCAAGAGGTCCAATCCAAGCTGCACAGTTGCCAAACAGTAATAATGGTGTTAAGGATAGTTAAAATAGTTCTTCTGACCTTATTTGCAATGGCAGAGAGGTCAATGTGATTATTAATGTATCTGTATTGATGTTTGATTTACAAAGAATTGAGCATTTTGCATATACATGTATGTTGATATAATAACTTATGGAAGAGATGCATGTAAGGTAACAATAGACATCTTTTGGTGTTTGCATGTAATGTACAGTATGTTTTTGTGAGTCTGTGCAATAAGGAGGGACAGGCTGTCAACACATGCTTGACCAACGTGTTTGGTCCAAATGTACAGCATCCAAGTAACACTGCTCGTGCTCAGCATTACTTCCTTCAGATTTCCCCACAGGACTTGTGCTACTTCACACTGACAACCACTTTGGAGCCATCAACAGACAAACCTGAGCACACATCATGACAGGTGTCTCTGTTACACATACAGAGTACAGGCAAGCACACAAACACGAAACACCAGCATGCATGTGTGCACACCAAAGGCTCACAGGAACATACGTGCTCAATATACACAAATGTTTTCCCCAACAGGCCTTCATTCCTCACAAGTACTACACATGTGAATGCTTAATGTCAAATGGTTGATAAATACTTGAGGTAAAGACAGCCTAATCACTTAATAACATTTAAATTTGATATACTATATAATTAACTTATTTCAAAATGTCACTTAATTGTTCTCCCCAAAGTAATTATTTTAACCACTGGCCTAATATTTTGCAAAATGACTAGGATTCTAGGGTTCCCTTTTACTGCTAGTAAGAAAATGCAAATTCAGTAAACAAGAGCCTCACTAGTGGACCACGGAGACAACATGTTCATTACACCCTACAACGCAGAAATGACATAAACATACTGACAATGTTGCTTTTCTTTGATCAGTAGTGGAAAGAGCAGAAGTGCCTGAAATTGCACCAAAGGAACCCCATGGGGCGAATTAAAATCAGGTGTCCATCCCCATGGGAGGACGAATGTGCTCAACAATCTAATAGATTAGAGGACCATCCTCTGGGGAGCATAAATGTGATCACAATATGCTCACT
Source organism: Macquaria ambigua (assembly GCA_008360985.2). Taxonomy (NCBI): domain Eukaryota; kingdom Metazoa; phylum Chordata; class Actinopteri; order Centrarchiformes; family Percichthyidae; genus Macquaria; species Macquaria ambigua. The sequence goes on from VMKM01000204.1 coordinate 358,616, forward strand.
ATGTTCTGATATTTCTTGTGCAGTAGTGGAAATTTTGGCCAGGGACCATGAATATCCACACCAAATTTCATTGGCTGTTAGATGTGAAGATATATCTTTTCTGAGGCAAAGTGTTGAAAAGATCGACTGACCAACCAACCAACCGACCGACCGACCAGACATCACCATCCATAGGCCTCACAGCTTGTGATGCAAAAACATGGCATGTATAATCCATAATAACTAACTAACTGGACTAGGCTGTGTGTAATCTACTTTATGCAGTGCAGAATATCAAGTCAGTCCAGCCTCCTCCTCCTTCTGGCCTGAACATGAAGAGTCTGAAAAAGGAATACCTTCAGAGACCTTTGTCAATAACATAACCTGTGTTGTTTCAAAGTGCTGTTGTGTCAAAATCTTAAAGTTTTTTTCATGAGTGATATATTACTTAATGTGCTGTGAAGAATCCATTTTATGACCTACAAGTACATAAAACCAATTATACTCACACCATCAACATTAGAGTTGTTAAGTGAGAGAATTATATTGTTTAAATTGAGTCTTTTGTAAATTAAAAATGATTAAGGACTGTTATAAATGGAGTTTATTGTTCATACTTAATGTACTGTTCCCCATCTCTCTCTGTGCCTAAGCGAACAAAGAGGATTTATGTTATTTTTCACAATATGTAACATTAACAAGTTGCAATATTGAGCCATTCACAGTTTTAAGTATAGTCTTTTTTATAAGGTAGTATTGTTTCATGTGTTATTGTATTGTTTCTCCTCTCTCTGTCTCAGTAAACAGTGGAGGTTGTGTGCAATCATCTACACAACATAACCTGAATAACTCCAGTCATGTTAGCTCTGTGCTGGCATTAATCAGAGCCTGGCGTATTAATGAGAGCGCGGCAGCTAGCTAATTACACCCATAGATTCTGCAGCAGCCCATTAAATATACAAATGACAGAATTAAAGAGCCCAGCCTCTTCTGATTAATCTTTAAATGGGGAAAAACTAATGATGTCTGTGCAAACTTTCCCTTCACACATTTCTCCCCCTCTCCTCTCAACGTCAATGCCTGGCAATCAATCATATTAATTAAGGAAAAATAATTTGTATCATTTAACATTTCCCTCTTTCCTGCTCACTTGCTGCAGTGGTGCTGCAGCAATGTACTGTATTAGACGTGTCTGGAAATGATCCAAGTCTATTTGTTCCTGCATTCATTTTTTCTTTCTTTTTTTTCTAGACTATGTTTGCGATGTTTCATCTCTCTTCATTTACTCTGGGTTGTAGAAATGCATCTGGATTAGTGAAAATATGAGCAGGCCGTCATCCTCATTCCAATCAGCCCATTTCAGGCTCAAATACTGAAGAATTACAAATGAGGAGAAAGGACTATATAATCTGTTTTGAACCAGTATCCATTTAAATAGACTATTTTACAAAGAATAACGTATTCCCTTCCCAGAGTCCTTAATTCAAAGATGAACAAGGAGAGTAGGAAGACACACTGTAGGGTTTTAGATACAGAGGCATTGCAGACAAGATGAATGAACTAACATGCATTTATGGAAACAAGCACTTACAGGGTATTCATAATCACAGCATGATTGCATATGGTTATTATCTTGTTTTATCTAAAGTAAGATTCAGTGTGGTAAATATTGACCTCAAGTACCCTAAATTCATTCAGCATTAGGAAGCATCGTTAATCACAAGTGAGCAGACTTATCATTTATGGAAACATGCACTTCTATCACAATAATTGCACATGGAAAACAACCCAATTTGCCAAAAATAATTTAAGTAAAGTGGCCATAAAATTACAGGTGAAAGGGCAAGTATCATGTAATTTTACAAGGTAAATCTTAATCTTAACTAAGATTTAACATACAGAATATTGACCCTGCTCAAAGATGTGCCCTTAATTCACGTGTTTAGGAAATAAGAAAGCCTGCAGTAAGAACCCGAATGAACAATTTATGGAAACAACAAATAATTAATATTCCTAGAATGGTGCATAATGTTGATGGAGAAAAATGATGATCTGTTGTTTGTCTACAGGAAGCCCATCAGGATCTTCTGAAGCGTCAATGCTGCCATTGGAAAGAAACAAAAAACCTCATATGTAAAGTTTTTTCTTGACTCAAAAGAACCTAATAATCAAAATGTTGGGATGTTTTCTGAATGAAACATGGGCTCTTGCATTATGAAACTGATCAAAAAAGACTATGCAAAGATTCAACTCATTTAAAAATCTTATAGTTGTCATTGTCGGAGTTACTAGGTTTCCGCAAGACATCAACGATTGACGAGGCTCTCCTCTGTGATCAATTGACTCTCGAAGGAGCATTACACTGCATTACATTCATAATCCAATTTGGCTTTGATTTGTTCGCTGTTCCATGCGCTTCGATGGGAATAATTGTCTGTAGATGATGCTATTAGTATTGATGGTTGTAAAAGGGCGATGGTTTGAGGACTGCCGACACATTCATGGTCCAGAATAGATCCGGTCTGAAAGTGATTGTCTGACCCATTACCCTTTATGAAGGAGGAGAGTGGAGGAGATGAGAGGAACCCCTCAATAACAAAAATCATCATCTATTCGCTGGCAGTATTCAGAGACATCTATTTACCTTTGAGCTGAAGGAGCATGGATAAGACCAAAAATCATCATTTGATGTGGGATAAAAAAAAAACACAGTGTTCAGAGAGAGAAATGAATAAGAACTGGGAACCATGAGAAAAGATAAAGAATTAGAAGTAAGACAGCTGTAGGGATTTCTTACCATTTAACCTGAAATGGGTTTTTTGCTGATTTGCATCAAGACTGTCTTACTTACCATTCAGCTCCAAAAATGTTTACTGGAATAAAGACACAGCCTCAAAGTGACCTATAACATTTTATGGAAGTAAGTTTGTCGAGGACAAAGAGGAGGTCAGAGACATGACGTCATTATAACAAAAAAAAAAAATCAGTCTCATCTGTGATCTTTATAAATTACAATCCAGAAAAAGTTTGCTTAGTATGTTTTGTTTCAGCCACATCCCTTTTTCATAGTCATACAGTCATACACATTTAGACCACTCACATCCATAACAACACAGTTATCCTTTGTGGAGGAAAGAAACTAATAATTTATATAATTTTAGTTTTAATAGTGAATAATAAAAGACTTTATGATAATTAACTTTCTGTTCAAATTCAACTTACTACTACTTAAATGCTCTAAGTAGAATGGTGATCATCTCAATATAAAACAAATTTTATTAAGAAATTGACTAGTGTGGGCAATGTGATTTTTTTGTTATGTTGAATGAGTGATTAATTGCCCAACAAAATATTCAATTACAAAAAAGTGTAAAAAATGGTTTGTTTTCACCTCTAAGGAAAGTCGCAAAATCTTACCTTTCCAAATGCACTCCTTTCATTCTTTCTCAATTTCTATGCGACCTCAAAAGGGCCTTTACACACATATTTTTTGATAACCACTCAGATGATGGGAAAATGCAAGTTGTGTGTATCCATGAAAACTGTTGTTAAGCCATCATAAAAGCAGACTGGTTGAAGTCAAGTCGAAAACACAAAAGGAAGTGGTCACACCTATTCCTCCATTTTTGTCAACTTGTTTCTTCCTCCTTCTGATTCTAAACTCTCTTTTTCTTACCTTCCCACCTCAAAGGCCACTAAAAGGTTACACTCTAATCCTGTAGCTCTCTTCAGTATTTGGACACTGATATACTGTTTGGGCTGTAAGCTCCTAGTATTTCAGATGTAAAATAAACAGTACATGGATCCCCACTTTGTAGGTGGCAAACATATTTTGGTATTTTAAATGGAACAAGATTATGTGACCAACACAGAGAGCTTTGTTGACTCAATTACGGTTGATCACGGTCACATAAGGATTATAGATGAAAACTTTTATCTGCACAAAGTCAGAAATTTGTTACCAGTTTTAGAACAGAACAGTTTCGCCCACAGCTTCAAATTCATTTTTGACATTTTATCGTAGTTTTAAAATGGCTTGAAAAGGTTTTATCTATCACCCAAATTTAAACATTATGTCCACACAGAAAGACATAACTGCTGATATGAGGTTTGTGCAGGACAGTAAAGTAATCTCAAGTGGCATCAAAGAGCTTTGCCTGCTCAAATCCCACTGATTAGTATCAGCAGTCATTAATTATGAGCGTCAGACTGGGTGATGTTCTCAGATGAAGCAGAACATGTTTGGCTGTGCAGCTCAACCCTCTAATGATGCTGGTAAACAGAAAGATAATTGTCCTTTAAGATGACTGGGGAAGTCATGCTAAAGGAATGTCACTAGAAGACAATGCAATCACTGAACAACACAAAAATATACCAACAAACACAGGCATGTCTGTATGCATGTGTGCACACATATACTCACATGTACAGTAAATAGAAATGTTGACAGGCATGCCGTCCATTTTCTGATACACACACAGACATCTGCATGTACCTAGATATAGTTTCTTACCTGTGAAGTCAGTGTTGACAGGAAGGGTGTCAGTGGGAAACTGGTAGTAACTGTTTCCTGGGAATCTGGTTCCTCTGACAACAGGGCCTTGTGGGTCAGAGAAAGAGACGTCTGTCCTCTCCACCTGGAAAATAATAATAGCATATTAGTATTAATAATAATATAACAATAATAACAGTACATATTACAACAACAATACTCAAATGCTTATTTTAGGGTTGTCACATTGTTAATTCAAACTGCAGCCGTTAATTGCAATTAGTATGTAATCACATGCTGAAATTCTATGAAAATCATACACTTACTACTTTGTTAAGCTTCAGCTAAATATATTCAGAATCGCAATAAATACTATATTCACCAAGTTCAGATAAAATTAAGACACAACAATAAAAGAACACTAAGAGTCTACCAGCCATGCTAGTGGCACTAAAGGCTGTTCTTTGAGCTAACGTCAGCATGCTAACATGCTTTCAATGACAATGCTAACATGCTGATGTTAAGCAGGTATAATGTTTATACCATGTTCACCAGCTTAGTTTAGCATGTTAGCATGCTAACATTTGCTAATTAGAAATAAACACAGCTGGGAATGATGGAAATGTTGTTGGTTTTGCAGGTTTAAACCAAAGTATTGGACAAATTGGAATTTTGAACTGATGATGGCGCTGGAAGAAAAGTCAGATGATCACCAAAGTGATTAGGATTCATCCTTTCGGGCACCATGAATGTCTGTACAGAATTTCAAGGCAATCCATCTAACAGTTGTTGAGATATTTCAGTCTAGCCCAAAGTGGTGGACTGATAGACCGACCAACTAACATTGCCATGCCTGGAGCCGTGCCGCTAGCATAGCTAAAACAGTTCTAAATTACATTTCTGTAGACTCCATCACAGACATCTGTAGGCTGTGTATGGCTATGAACATGTTCTTGCCTAAACACACACAAAAAAAGAGGAATAAAAAAACATTGCGTGTACTGTATGTAAGCCAATACTCTTACAGACCTGATATAGTGGGGGTGGTCCATTGAGTTGGGCTGGCGGGTCCCAGTCTATCTGAATGGTGGTTTCATTTACTGGATGTAATCGAGGTGGAGACAGTCCTGTTGGAGCTGAGGAGAGAAAGGTAGAAAATTAAATGAGAGACTGAAAGTCAACTCAATGCAAATAAGAACTTTGGACTGTACAGAATTTCATGGCAATCCATCCAATAGTGGTTGAGATATTTCAGTGTGGCCCAAAGTGGTGGACCGATCGACTGACCTTGGAGGATTTGTGAAGCTGCCTTCTTACTTTTACAACGTGGTTCATTAATAAAATTATTTTGTGATCCTTTTTTTTCCAGTAGAAACATGTCTTTAGCTCATTTCTCTCATACCTACTGTATGTCTAGACTGGATAAAAGTCCCATTTTCATTTAACAGAGGGTCAATTTAATTTCCTTCTTTCACTTTAGATGTTAAATTAAATGTCCCTTTTAAACATACTGGGAGCTACCAGAGCCGCGGCTTCAACATGTATCATAAATAAATCAACCAGAGACTGGCTGATATGGTGAGAGGAGATATATAGGAATGGAGAGAGAAACATAGCTAGTGATTGACTGGTGTAGAGATGGGAAAGATGTGTGTGCATAAGTGTCATTCCAACGTTGTGTGTGTGTGTGTGTGTGTGTGTGTGTGTGTGTGTGTGTGTGTGTGTGTGTGTGTGTGTGTGTGTATGTGTGTTTCAGTAATGGTCTAAATGGTCTGTGGTAGGAGTAAATTAGCTCTCAGTGACACGCATATGGACCATCTTTAGTGTGAGTTCTAATAGAGCTCTTAAAAGGGAAGTGGACAGCTTGTCTTAGGCGGCTCATCTAGGCACATCAAACCATAAATTACTGCCAATCGATAGCTTACCAGTCTATTGAAATTGAGCTATGGTGACATTTAGAACATTGACAGTGCCACACACACACACATACGCGTACAAACGCACCTTGTTTTAAACAGTGGTGCACTTCTTTGATGTGTGAAGTGCTAGAAAACAAAATATTCTTTTTGGTTTAGCCAAAGTCTGCATGAGTGCATGTGTATTTATGTGTACTAGAGGCAGATGGTTAGAAAGTAGGCAGGCAGATGAAAATGCAAAATTGTGACTGCTTCAAAATTACAGCAGAGAAATTGCATTGAATCTCTAAAATGGGAAGTCATGCATGTGACAGTCTGCAGTATCTGTACATGATGTGAACACAAGCCTCTCACTACATCAGAGGGTAAGCTAGGTTTCCTGGACTTCTGAGTGAAACCCAGTGGCAAAATAGACCACGCTCCGCTGGTTTTGAGGTTTGATCAAACTGGACCGACCTTGGTGAACTGGAGTGTCCCTGGGTGACGTCTGACTGAGGGTATTATGACTGATTCGCTCACCCTCGTAGAGCTATTGTCACCTATGATGGCACTGGACATCAGTTAACACTCAGGGAGTGTGTGTACTTTAATACATAAAGAAAGATTTGACTGGACTGGTTTAAAACTATGAGGAAGCATATTTTGTCTTCTCTTTCCAGCTTACTCCAATTCCCATTATATGATGTTGGTGAAGTTAATGAGAATATATTCACTTTAACAGTAAAAATCAAAGAACATTTTCTTCCTACTAGATGCATGTGTGTGATCAGTGATTTGTTAAAAGTGACAATGAATGGGCCTCATGCAAAAACAGATGCAGACAGATTTATTCTTAAGTATGAAAATTCCATTTTCTTATATTTAAAATGTCCTTTTAGGTGCAAACAAAAAGTCACGAGTGGTTCATGAGTAAAATTTTTATCATTACACAATTTATTACCTATTATTACCGAATGTATTATTACACTCCAACAGCTGCCTCAGGGTCTTTATGCAAGTTGCTGTCCAGGAGAACATCATCTGTTGCACCCAACAGTGTAACGTCACCTGCTGCTTTAGCAAGAAGTTTTTTGGCTTCTAACTTCACGTCAAACCATTCCTTCTTTATTTCTATGACGCTACAGCTCTGCAATGATATGCTGAAATAATATTTTCTCACTTTATTGGGTTCCCTAATAAATTAATATAATAAATGTGTTCTTTTGTGTGCTGATTTTCGACAGCAAGAAAAACTAACTTTGTCAGAAATTGTTGAAACTAGCAATTTATGACAAGATTGTGCAGTGAACACCTGAAAGAGCAAGTGTCACGGAAGAAAAAAACAAATACTGATTTAGGGTACAAAAACAAAAATGTTATTGCATGAGGCCCAACATCTTTTAAAATGGGCAGCACTACTACGTACCAGTCTGTGGAACACCTGTTTCTTTATCCTGTGTGCAATGACAGAAAATGTAATTTCTTCATTAACTCTTTTTTTTTTTGCTCACTTAATCATTTACATCATTATCAGTGTCTGTAATTATTGGGAGCTATAGTGCCCAGCATGTACTGGGTAGAAGGCACCGTGGATATGTCACGAGTCAATCACACAATAAAAACTGGACAACAAGCAGTCTCTTCTCTCCACCACACTTGCATATCGGAGAAAAACATTACAAACTTTGAGAGACTTTAAAGGACAGAAGAGTGTGTATGTGTGTGTGTTTATGTTTGTGGGTGTGTAATGTGTCATATGAGACAACTTTCCTCTCTGGTGGTCAGTGGGATTCTGATGTGCTGTCCTGTATTCTTTGTGTGTCGTGTATTCATTTCTTGTATCTGCTTGTTAATTCACTGAAATGTACTTAACACTATGACACATTCAGTTTGACGAAAGCCACTTGCCTTATCATGAGTGCGCTCAAACACACACGTGTACACCCACACACAAGGTTAACAGTGCACCAGAATGGTTAATTTTAGCTGCCGACATGGTAATGAAGCAGCTAAATCATGGGCCAGCTCCCAGGAGCAATTGGGCATGTGTGTGTGTGTTTTCTGTTTTTACAGCGACTGACATGTCTTAACAGGCTCTTAGCGTACAGTTACACCACGCACACAAGTACACCACTTATTGACATGGCGATCCCTTGCCATGCATATTTCTCTCCTCAAGAAGGGCCTCAGGCCAATTATGCATAAATCAATAAAGTTCCTGTTCTGTTGAGTGGTGTTACAGTGTGGGTGTGTATGTGTGTATGTCTTTGTGTGTGTGTGTCTTGTAGAACAAGCCTTTATGGATGTAGGATACATAAAACATCACCATCAGCCCCTGATTAGCCACTCACTTTACGTCGTGATCGATAACTTTGTGGAGAGACACACACATTGAAACAATTGCAAATGCATCCACACACATGGAAAGAGAGCTCTTTCCTTGTGTCGTTGCGTCTGTCTCAGTGTGCACGCTAATGTTCAGTCATGTGCTTTGGTGTAACTCCAGTGGTTTCACAGATGCTGTCTGCCTACTTACAGCAGATGGTAGCTGGCTCTAATGGCCCAGCCTTATGTGTGGTAGATTTATCAGCGCATCAGTACCACGCTCAAGTACACCTTACCAGGAGTACCACTTAATGTGAGGATCATTTCCTCCACAAACACAGTGTCATTCAGGAGATATCACAATGTTCATTTCATTTCTGTAAAACACCATTTTAAGACCAAACTTAAAGAACCTTTGGACAGATTTTAGGATAAATCATGCAGAAGTTTTCAGTTTTTCTCCAGATTTTGGGGGCCCAAAGAGGCTACAATTTGTTGGGAGGAGAAAATCTAAGGGATTGCATATAAACATACTTCTTATAATACATTCAGCTCTGAGAATTTTACATCAGCAATATAGATTATTTTTGAAAAAATAAGGTACACGATTGTGTAGCAAAGTAAGTCTAAACATTTTTTTGTACTAGGAGTAAGATTTGTTTTTATTTCTCTCTGCAGGGTAAGAATGGGTACAAAGTATAAAGGGATTTGGGTTTCTCTAGAAAAGGAAGAATATTTGGCTTAGCAGAGGGGAAAGCAGGGGTTGATTTGGGTTTTACAAACTAAACCAAAATCAAATGAAAATATGTATATTGAAATTTTGACCAGATAAATTAATTTACAGATATTTAGACTTTAAATGCTGTTGTAAGAGAGGAAATTAATCAACAATAAACACTGTAGTATTGTTTGTAATATGGTTGTGTAAAACTTAAATAACTGTAGAAAATGGGCAAGAGCATGCATCATTATTAAAAATGTACATAAATTGTATGCACAAATATCCTAGTACAGCACATATAAATGGTTACATAAATGATCACAAAAACAAACAAAAAATAGAAGTAAGGCAACAGCTTTTCAGATCTTTCTTTCTTTCTCATGATTACAGCTCATTTGTTCCCAACTGTTGATAAGTTACAGAGGAAAAACTGTTTTAATACAACACTAAGGGTGTTTGCGCCTCCCACTATCTTAGATTATGTTCTAAAAATGATTATTAAATATTTTCTCTGAATTCTCGAGATGATAGTTTTAAACTGCATGAGAAAAAGTGATACGAGGTGTGGAGCTACAACAGAAGCTCAACACCCAATGGATTAGCCCATGCTATGCAAATTGTTTTGAGATAAAAACAATCTGCCAAATGGCATATGCCATTATCATTTCTTATAGTTGAAACAAGGGACATCTTTGGCGTTGGATGAAACAAAATGGTGGCAACAGATGTGGCTGTTAAAAATACATTCAAAAAGTCAACTGGGTACAATAAGCCATATTGTACTGTACTGTATTACAGTCAAGAGAAGTCTTTGGAATCACTTGAAATAAACATTGTCGCTGTGTCAACAGATGTAGCCATTAAATATACATTTAAAAAGTCCACCGATTACAATATGAAGTATCATTCATCACAATAAACAAAAGGAAGGACTTTTTGAGAATTGTATGAAATGAAAATATTTGCGATGTCAACAGATGTAGCTGTTTAGAGTGCGTTCAAAAGCTCAAATCCCTGAGCAAGTATTTATAGATGAAAGGTTTTGTTTTTTTTCACAACCACTCAGTGCACTCATTGTCTACTCACGTAAACAAAACAAAAACAAAACAGGAAAAACACATAAAATGAGCAGCAAGAGTAGAGACCATGAGTGAACAGATGGAAAAGTGTGTTGGAGGGTCAAGTGTGCGTGTGTGTGCAATATGTATATTGCAGAGTGATTCATGTTCCTCTGCTGCTAAGTGAAAGCACCAGGTAGAGAGAGAAGTGAAGGATTGAGTGAAAAAGTGAGAAAGCAACAGACTGTCAGAGAGAAACAGACGGAGAAAGACATTGAATAAAAATTCTGTGTGTCTATGCACTGATCAATTAGTGCTCATCTCAGTCCCATAGATTTGTGCCTGAGTTATTAAATACAGCTAATTCATTCTACTACCATAATGGTTATAAATCTAAAAGCGGGGAAAGAGAGAGAGAGAGAGATCGCGCACATGTGTGTGTGTGTGTGTGTGTGTGTGTGTGTGTGTGATTCATGGCTAGCAGGAAGTGTGTGCTATGCCACATTTTTCTCCTTGTAATTAACAGTAAATTGTTTTTACTGCCGCACGCCATGAATATCCCCTCTGGTTAACACGACCAATGCTGTCGCCACTCAAGTACCCAATGACTGACTGCGTGCTTTTGGATGTGTGTGTGTGCGTATGTCAGACGCTCGTGTTGCAGTTGTTATGAAGAGAATACCACACACTTTAATGAGTCAATACTACAAGTAGTACGTAACTGAACTGCTATTTATATCAGCATTTCCCTATTTTCAAACTTAGTTTCTATAGAGCTGCTTACTGCTGTGATGCCATATGTGTTTATGTTTGTCTGCATCCATGTGTGTTTGTGTGCATATCTTTTGGTTTTACCTGCTGGTAGGGTCCGTCCTGTGCTCGGCAGACTGGTAATGCAACCTGTTTTTGTGCAGAGTGTAACAGTGAAGTTGTACACATGGTAAGGCTTCAATCCTTTCACTAAATAAACAGGCTGTGACGATGGTCCCACTCTATGTAAGACCTGAAAAACAAAGAGAGGGAATTACAACTTATTGTGACAATTAAATGTTTTACTTAATTAGGGAGAATACAGCTACGGGAGAAAAGAGGAGAGAAACAGGAGTTATACACACTGACCTCAGTACTTTAACCTCGTACACATACACACTGATGGTGTAGTAGCTGTTCACCTGACAACCCATACACTCCGGCTGCACAATTAATTGTGTAATAAACGTGACCATGAGACCACCATGTTTAATTAAACATAATCTGGTGAGATTACCAGAGCTCTGATTTTTTTCCTGACATACTGCTGCATCAAATCAAGCGCAATTCATTAAACTATCTGGCCAGTTAAAAGTGTTTGGGTCAATTACATAATTATTTATTCTCTGCTTCCAAAACTTTACTGCTGCTGCAGGTGAGAGCATTTTCTATCAGTTGTACCAAGGATGAGCTAATCTAATAGTGTTTCCTAAAATAAGCCCAACTATATATAGAGCCTTTCTACCTTGACTTTCAGCCTTGGCGCAATTTTCACTCAACTGAAGGCTGTAGGAAAAGTTTTATAGGTGTCCTGCTCATTATGTGCAAGTGCATGTGTGTGTGTATGTTTTACCTGACTAACGAGCGGAGGAGCATAGGGATTGTTGGTCTGTTCTGTGAGCAAGTTGACCCGATATTCTGTGACCTGTCCTCTGGCGATGATCCCTTGACCCTCAGCAGAGCTCCACACAACTTTGAGACTGGTGGATGACAGTGCAGACACCTCTGGAGGAGCCATGAACTCTGGGACTGGACACATGGCCACACACATATGCACACACCACATTTAGCCATTAGTTAATGACTATAACTAATCATTAATCACTAACAAATCATGACAAATAAATTATTTGTTGAGATATTACAAATTTGTACAGTATGTGTAGATGAAACATACACAGTGATCAGCACAGTCAAAATAGCAATAGAAAACGGTATGCCAGTTTATACAGGTAAGAACTGAGAATATGACTTCTAATCACTGGCTGCATCTAGATTAGATTCATCTATTTAGATTCACTTCTACAATGAATTTCACTTTTTGATTGTTGAAAATGCAAAATAGTGAGTCTAAAAAGCTGCATTTTCTCTTACATCATGTGTGTCTGACCCTAAAATCTGACACGTTGCTAATCTCTGAGATATAAAGGTTTAAAATACTAAACTGCCACCTAACACATTAAAAATGAACCTTTTGTAGTAAGTTAATTAAAACTAAAATACAAATTTAGACACGAAGACATACATTAAAAATCGAGACTTAGTGGATATTATGTGGATTTTATGGATTTAAGTATTCCGTATTTCTATGGTTGTGATAGCCGCTATTACGCGTCAGATTAGAGGGAAGGATTCTTTTATTCTGCTGTTGATGGCATCTAGCTGTGAAATATGCTGTGAAATGTGATTCATGGTAGACATAACCACAGTCATATTCTTTCTTTTTGACACAGCACATGTACGCGCACAAACACTGACACACACTCCACGTTTAAAATGGTGTTATCATATGCTTGTTATCCAGACACATAGCTTAGAGTGATGTTGGAGGCAATCGTTTAGTCCTAATGAGCCATATCATCTATTTGAAATTCAAATACCTTAATGAGTTTCCCCTCCCCCACACGCAGTTTTTATTTCCTCCCTCCTTCCCTACTTCCTTTCTCTGCATTCCTTTTGACAAATGCCTGGGTTTCTTTTATTCAATACAATCTATTTTTTATTACATCAATCAGCAAAGTAAATGGACAAATTTTGACCAAAACATCACTTGATTACATTTTGGTGGCTAATCATATATCAGATCTCTGTCATTACATCATTTTAATATTTTTTGCCAACAGCTTATGCTGCATTCTTCTGCTTAAAGAAAGGTCAGCAACCTCCAGGTTGACTGCAACCATGACTATGTTTGATGTGTAATCAATGTTGGTAAAAGACTAATCAAAATATCAAGTCCTACTACCTACATAGTTACCTACCTAAACTGAAATGTGTATAGTTAATTGATTTAACTTGGTCATTTCATTGAACTCGGATACACTCCATGACAAGAATAACAAAAAATACATGTAAGCTAAGTTTAACCACGATCTATACACACCTCCCTCCATGGTGCGTGCTGTGGTCCACCCTGATGTGACACTTCCTGCCATATTGATGCTCACGACTCTCATCTGATAGGTGGAAAACGCCTGCAGACCTGCTACAATGGTACTGCTCTCAGGGGGTGAGATTGTGCTCCTATTGGTTAGCTGTGCTTCTGGGGAAACACTTGGATCCAGCCAACCAGAGCTGAAGAACACTCTCTGCTCAACAGTAGGACGTGAAAGGTTCTGTGATTCCATTGGTCCACGTAGGAAGACCTCATACCTTGTGATAACACCTGTACAGAGAGCAAAACAGGTTAAAAAAAGAGGGAGTGTGCAAGAAAATGGTACTGATGTCTACAACCAAAGAACTCCTCACTAAACATTTATTGCTACAATTGTGGCTACAGGAAGTGTTAGGGAAATACTGCACCAGTTTTCTTTTTTACGCTAGCTCAACTCTTTTTATTGAATTAGTGTCCCAGTGCCAATCCAGTCTGTTTATGATAAAAGAATCAAAGCAAGCAAAGTGTGTATTAGAAACCGTAGCCCTGCTTAATACTCATCCCTATTGGCAACAGGATGCTACAATTTGTACATTTTTGTTTTCAATACAGTAATGTTGTTTTGAGGAAAATCTAACACCACAAATAATGAGAAAGCCCTGGCCAGTGTTTGGCCCTGTAGTAGGAAACAGGCTGATAATGACTAAGTCCTGGCTAGTGCTGTTTAACTCTCTGGTGGAAATCAGGCTATTGTCCTAATCTCTCATGCTGTTAGAATGAGGACAGAGCAGGCAACACTAAAATACAATAAGAGACTTACAGATCCTCTATGTATTAGATGAGTGTCCAAATGCTGTTATAAGTATAAAATACAAATAAAATCAAATAATATTGAGAGGCTTGACGTGGAAGCTTTGTTAAAAGACCCTGCGTACCCTCTCTTTACCCTGCTCTCCATTTAATCTTTTCCTTTCCTTTCCACCCATGACAGTCTTTATTCCTTACACTCTAAATTAGTTGGGTTTTTTTTCAAGCCTCTCTCCTCCCTTTCTGTTCCTTTCAATATTAACATAGTGCATATAGAGTAGTTCATACAACATTCGTTTATTTGAATCATTATGTAATGCCTGTAAACTAACTTTAGGCCACCAAAATACTAACGATTTGTTAGTTAACATTCTTGGTGACTTTACTCAACTACTGACAAACCTCTACCTCTCCACTAAATATATCAAATGTTGGAAAATGGACGGCAACCATTCACGTCTATGAATGATCTTTTAATTCCAAAATTTAAAATGTCTTCAATGTCTTTGCCACTGTTAGAGTTCTAGCAAGCCAAAGGCATCGTTGGAGAAAAGGGAAATTGTGTAAAAATCTACAAAAATGCAAACGCACTACTACGGAGAGACTCCACATTTGCAAATTGAGAAGGTTTGGCAATAATTCCAACCAGGCAAACACTGTGCTTGTACATACCCCCATTTACCCAGGAAGAACAATAACTGGTGTTGGCAGATGCATTGTTGCGCGGCATTTAAAATTGATTTCTTCCAGCCAATCTCTTCTTCAGTTTCTGTTTATTTTCACATAAGCAGTGGCCACATACATCAAAAGAAACACAACTGTGAGGGGGCTACTTTTACTCTCACACATCCGCACCTCTCATTCAAGCCTAAGTTTACAACCCTCAGTTTTCTAAATTGCTAGAATGAACCACGTTTCTAGTTCAGACTACCTCAGCTGAGTTCAAGAAAAATGACAGGGCTGGCCAAGTCAGGGAACAAACCAAGATCAAAAAAGGCGGAAGCGCACAGTTCAGGACTGAGATTAAAGTTGAGTCCAGTTGAGAGCAATATCAGCCCTTCTTTAAATAGTGAACTGATGACAGAGAAAATGAAGGAAGGAAACACAGAAAACGCATGTAACAAGGCTCAGCATGACACTGGGAGGGAAACAGATTAACAGAGAGAGAAAAAAATCGAGAGACACAAACAGAGAGAGAAACCCAGGTTACAGGGCTTTGTATGACACTGAGCCTTAGAGCCATTACAAAGCTCTCTGGATTTACCAAAGGCAGTTCCAGTTCAGTGCGTATTTCTGTGTGTGTGTGTGTGTGTGTGTGTGTTTGTAGTGGTGTTCGTTGATTCTCATACTTCTTCAGTGACACAAACCCAAAAGCCATGCTACTAGTCAAGTGTTTCATATTAGTAAAAAATGTGTGTTGTGTGTGATTATTCTACTGTATTATTCATTCTGACATGGACATTAATCATTTATATATTTGTTATGTCATGTAATTGTACAATACTTACTGTATAATAAATAATTCTTAATTGCATGAATGTATGATGTGTGTATAGTTTGCGTTTGTGCATGTTTTTCTGTATTAAGTCCTACATGTTACATGAGCTGTGCGGTATGCATGTGTGTGTTTGGGGTCCTACCATTTGGCTGACTGGGGGGCTCCCAGGAAGCATGCAGTGTATGAGGTCCTGTAGCAGTTACTCTGGGTGGGGGTTGGTTTTGCGGGGGGGCAGAGGCTGTCAGAAGAGACAGTGGTTGGGTAGAAGTGCACCCCCCAGAAGAGCACGCCTGTAGACAAGGTAAGGATTTTGTCATTTTCATTTTGAAGGCTGTACATGCTGAAAATGTGCATTGGTTGAAAAACTGCGGCATACTTGCTATATCCCTTTGAAGATACAGTTGCTTCACATATCTATCTTTTTACTGGGAATTAGAATCATGTCTCTAAACGTGGGCTATATTTTGCAAAGAGATGCAGGCACTAAAAACACTGGCTGTTTGCCCCACCTACCTCCAGTATTACAGTGTATTGGGTGAAGGGCTTTAGACCACTTGCCACAGCCTCTGTAGATAAGCCTGTGTAGTGAATGACGGGCTCTGCTCCACTAGATGACTCCGTGCAGGATAACACAAACCTGTGGGAGACAAAGAATTGTGATAATAAATTCCTCTTTTCTTAATTTTTCCATCTGTCTCTATCACTCCACTAGGCCATGGGTTTGTGATGTGTTTCAGTTAAAAACTAGTGCTGGGATGTCACAGGGGCCTAGGGGCTAAGATGTGTACCATGTTAACTGCAACATCCCCTGTTTTAATTGTTGGCAGCAGTTCAGACGTCTGGAACCAGGCTATTGTTGCAGGTCATCCCCTTCTATCCCCACATTTCCTGTCTGCCTCTCGACTATACACTATCAATTAAAAGCAAAAATGCCCCCAAAATAATCTTAAAACTATATAAATGAATAAAAACTAGTGCTGGTCTATCTCGCCCATCCTGTTTCAAACTTTCCACGTTTCTCTCTATACCTTCAAACTTGACTGGTCCTTTCCATTCAAACATCTATCCTCCATCTCCTCCCATTGTTCAAAACATCCCTCAGTATCTTACTCTATCATACCATTTAATGATACTCCCTACTCCATCTATATCCACATTTTTCTCTTCCATCAAATTTTCCATAATCCAAAGATTTCAGATTTCTATTAATGTACCTGTGAGACAAATAAAAATGTTTTTCCTTTCCTCCTCCACCCTCATTCCCTTCCCCAGCTTAACTCCCCACCAACTGTGCATACTGCAAATCCTTTGATTCTTCATAGCCTTCCAACAAAGTATACATGTCCCACTCTTCCCTCCTGTATCCATAAGTCCTTCTCTTAGTTGCTCTCTACATCTGCTGTTCTCCATCTCTCTTCTCCTAACTGAAGCCTGAACTGAAGTCCCCTTCTCCTAAATTTCACTTTACTGTCAGTAATCTCACTCTATCTCGCTTGAAAGGATTAAAAATTCAGAATGTTTTGTAACAAATTGTATCTCCAAGAGATGCTTTGTACTACTTCCAGCATATGTGCCCTCAAGCTGTACTGGTATGCTATAAGATGAATTAATTAATTTATATTCATCATTACAATGTCTTTGGCAGCTTCTGTCAGAACCACAACATAGACTATAGGTTGAGCAACTGAAAATTGTTTCTGACTTTGAAGACCCACAAGTTGGAGAGTAACTGACTTGCAGTCCAGAGTGCTCTGCCTCTAAACCTTCCCCTCCTTTCCCTCCTTACTTACCTTTCCACTGGGCCTGTATCATTTCGTGATGTGCTCCAGTTAAAGCTTGCGGTGGTTGGACCAGGTCGTCCCACAAGGTTTAAATGGAGCTGTTCTGCTTCAGGCGGTGCACCTAAAGTTTGGTATGAGGCCGATGCACTTGTTGTCGCACCGGCTACATTAGCTGTTATAAGCCAGTAAGAGTAGTTGGTGTAGGGAAACAAATCGGTGTCTTCAAATGATTCAGGGCCTTAAGAAAAGGGGGAAGAAGAAAGGAGTAAGGTGGGAAATGAGTTTTCAGTGGTAGGAAAAGCAATGTTTGTTTCATGTGTATTTGAAGTAGTAAGAAGGAAATTAAAGTTGTTTGAAAACCTGTGTGGATACTTACTGAAAGGATAGTGACTTTGGATGCTATGCACTGATTGTCCATCCCTGATGAGTGTGTAGTTGAGAGTGTTTGAGTCTGGGGAGTCAGGTGGATGCCAGGAGAGATGAATGGAAGAAAAACTGAGAGCAAAACCTACTGGTGCAGGTTGCTGGGAGGGTGCTGCACAGACAGAGACAAAAATAACGAAAGAGAAAGAGATAAACTGTAAATGATATAAACAAAACAGACTTAGAACTAAAAAGATTCAATTATTATTTTACAGGGACAAACGGTTCACAATTAGAGCATGTTGATTGTGTGTAATTGTTTTTAGTGTCAACAATAAGTCAGCGAAGAAATAGTTCAACAATACTCTTATTTGCTTTCTTGCCAAGAGTTAGATGAGAGGACTGATACCATTCTCATGTCTGTACGTTAAATATGAAGTGCAGCCAGCAGCCGGTTAGCTTAGCTTAGCACAAAGACTGGAAACAGGGGGAAACAGCTAGCCTTTAAGTCAGTGTGTGTGGATTTGCGCTTGTGTGTGTGTGTGTGTGTGTGTGTGTGTGTTAGCATGTAAAACAGACCTTTACTGCAGCCAAAGTGGTTCTCAGGGTTGAAATGACTCGCTCCAGGTTGACATAAATCACACTTGTCTCCAGTGACCAGCAGCTTACACACACACACCCCTGAGTCTGGATGACATGAACCATTAACACTGCCCACCGGGTCACAGGCGCAAGGCTGGCATCTGGTCAAGCAAAGAAAAAAAAAAAAAAGATCATGAAGATGTTTCGTCCAGTCCACAATTTTCATTCATGGCTACACCTATCAGGTTGAAAACAACGTCAAAACAATTAAAATCATTACCAGAAGACATTACAGTTATTTGTTAGTTATTTGAATAGCTTATACTACAGACTTCCTGTAGGGTTTTATAAACCAATCACCACACAGATGTTGTTATTGACACACAGCATCCTTCTGCTTCGTGGTTGGATAATTGCATAGTTGTAAAATACTGCTTTAACTGAGAGTCATGCAGTAAATGCGATTGCTTGCATTAATGTGCAAATGTTCAGAGTTAACTTGAGACTGGGTGTGTGTGTGTGTGTGTGTGTGTGTGTGTGTGCCTGAGAGGTGTTGGGTCTTCACCTTAACACTGTGAGGGAGACCCTCACTACTGTCTATCCCACCACCATCACCCTCTAGCTGTGAAACTAACTTCACAGAAACTGCATTCCTCCTCAGAGTTGTCAAAGTGTGTGTGTATGTGCGTGAGCATGTGCATGTGTGTGTGTGTGTGTGTGTGTGTGTGTGTGTGTGTGTCTGACAGTGTATGTGTCTGGGTCACCAGTGTGGTGTTACCCTCACTGGGGCTGGGCAGTGGGTGATCATCCGGCCAGCCACCTCACACCTTTACACACGGCCACATGCACACACAAACGCACACACGGTCACATGAGCAACAGAATCTGCTTGTTGGAAGATGTTTGGCTCACACTCACATACACACTGACATAGAAAGTAACACTGTATAAACCCTATTACTGTCACACACACACACAACACACACACATTATCAATGTGTGTTTTCCTTTCTTACACATACTGTACTCACATGCTCTCTCTCTCTCTCTCTCTCACACACACACCGCTACACCTTCTTTATTGCTGTGTGAAAAGCCACAGCCTCTTAACGAGCCGCAAATTTGTCCTGTCAACTGGTGCTCACACACACACACACACACACACACACAGACACCCACACTCAAAAACACACAGGTTCAAATACACACATACACACAAATGCCATAGTGACTCGACCTTCACTCCATTCCCAAGGAGAAAGAAAACACCAACATCACACCCATTCTCTCCTTTTTCATCAGTCTCAAAGTACAGTGTGTGTGTGTGTGTGTGTGTGTGTGAGAAAGAGAGTAATGTGTGTGTTTTTAGCAAAATACAGCATGCTAATACAAACAAGCAACAGTGACATGCAGGGATTTGTGTGCAAATTAACATACAATTGTCACAATATCATAATGTGTCATGTAATAACTCTAGAAATTACCTTCAAAGATGTTTAGGTCCCAATAACACAAATTGTACATTACTGTAGGTTTTACAGAATTAGAATGATACACATGTAATCCCTTATAATAAAATTATGTGTGTAAGTGAATGTGTGTGTGTGCCAATATTTAATCCCTCCAGACAGAATTACCATCATATTTCCCTGTGATGAAGGGAACAGCAGTCAGCATTTCTCTGACCTGGTTCTCCATGGAGACACATAGAGACGCAGGACTACATCTTCAGCCAACTGCTCACACATCAATTTGTGTGTGTGTGTGTGTGTGTGTGTGTGTGTAAATTCATTTGTGTAAAGCCTATTGATTGAAGGGGGAGGATAATTTACTTGATGACATTTGGATGAAGAAATCCTTATTATGGAGCGACTCTGGGCACAAGAAAAGCATTCAGCAGTAATAACCGAAGACTTTATTTGTCATTTTTCCTGCACAAAGAAAGAAAATAAGACAGGAAAAAGTGTAGAAAGGAAGACAGAGGGAGACAGAGGTACAAACTCGCTGCACTGGTACAAATGATATGTGTCTTGCCTTTTACAAGATCTGTGCCTCTGACCATATTTTCTTATCTTTCTCTTTTTCTCAGTTTTTCTTTCTTTATCACTGTTGCAATCTACAGTACCCCATCCCTATTTTTTTCTCTCATATTTTAATTATTCCACTCTTTTCTTCCCAGTGCTCCCCTTCCTTAATCTCTTTGTAAAGTAAACTCTTTATGACGTTGTTGTTTTTTCTCCCTCCTTCCATCTTTCAATCCCTCTCTGTTGTGAGGTGATCTCAGCCACAGCCTGAACACTGGGGAATACAGCTATCAGGCAAGGTCAGCTAACACACACACACACACACACACACACGCACACACACACAGTGGACCACTAGTCAAACAGTTTGTGGATCATCTATCTGCTATGACACCCTGTTGAGAGGAACGTTTGTGTGTGTGCACACACCAGTATTGCACTGGATGTAACGTGTACAGTTACATTTGTGTATGCGTGTTTTAAGTTGTGTGTGTGGCTGTGTGAGTGAGATAGCCTGCAGGTAGAGACATGAGCGGTAAAGGTCAAAGCAGCTCTTAACTCATGTAAGTCATATGTCTGCCAACCAATCTGTAAACTGTCTTTACAGAGCCTGCACCTGCTGGTGTGTGTGCTCGTAGGTGCAGCTGCACGTGTGTGTGTTTGTGTACGTGCAGGTGGTGCAATTAATTAATGGATAAAAGCTTTACAGGATGTACAACGGGCAGATATGGTGTTCATCTGTGTGTGTGTGATTGACTTTATGGGGGTTACCTGCCGAGGCCAGGGTTGAATCCAAAGAACATCTCACGACACTGGTCGCAGCGTCGCCCTCCCACTGCGGGATGGGCACACACACACTGTCCGGTCTGGCTCTCACAACCACGCTGCGATGCTCCCATGGGATGGCAGTCACACTCCGCACACATACTCTGATCTGGAGAGAGGTAGAAGCCTGGACAGAGACAAACATAAAGTGAAGCAAAATTATGAATCTGACTGCTTGTCTATCACTTATTAATTTTTTCATCTGCCTACAAGTATATGTTTTGTTTCTTAGATTCTTCCTTCTTTGCGTATTTCTTTTCCTCCTTCCTTCATTTGCTATTGCCTTTATTTTCTACAGCTTTAAAATCGAATCCATGTGATGATTTCTGAAAACACAACTCAAAACAGCAGTTGTTTTATGTCCAGGTTGTGGTCTTCAAAATGTTTACGTTTAATGTCACAAATTTCATATGTGGCTGCATCCAGCATTATTCAGTGATCACTATACTGTATGGTTCACACTTTGTACATTGTAGTCTGAAAGTACAGAATATGCATTGTAAAAACTATGAACAAACCATCATACATGGTGCATATTTTGAATAGTCTCTAAATTGTTCTCTTTTTTTGACAACTGACAACATCAGATTATATGGTATTATAGAGTTCTATATAAAATTCCTTATATAGCAAATAGTGAAAGAGTGAGATTTTATGTCTCTCCTAATAAGCATTAGGGGTGTTGTTTGCCATTTATTTGTAATAACATTTAACACCAAGCCAATAAGTGTGTGTGAGGTTACATTAAGCACTCCAGGTTCTAAAGTATAAATCAATTCAGTTTATTTTTCTCAAGGCTAATAGCAGCTAATAAACAAATTAGATATTCTGTTTAGCCACTTCGACAGGGAATGGAGCTCGGCAAATGCGATAAAATAATGGAAATAAAAAAAACATAATCAGATTTGTTAGCAAAGTTGTACATCTATGTTACTTCATAACAGTACTGAATATTGCCTTTATTTGATTTTGGGGGTATTTGTGAGATAATAACTATTATCTTGTGTCCTCTGTTACTCTTTTTAACATCCTTCCATCAACACATCCATTCACAACTTGTGTTAAAGTAAACCTGACTATGCTGTTGGTCCTTCTCAATTACTGACACAATACAACATCTGTTACCTCTTGTCCCATAAGACTGAACCACACTGAACCCCCCCAACACACACACACATACAAACAAAGCAGAAGAAGCAATCTTTCCTCTCTATGGTGCTGTTGTTGAGACCTGGCACAAACAGGACAATCACTGAGTGGAGATCTGGCAGAAGGCAGACGCCAACACACACACACACACACACACACACACACACACACACACACACAGGAACAAACACGAAAAGTTTGGGGAACAAACCATTGTTCTTCACCATTTTCCTCCGAATCTCTACCAATTTTGGGTCGTCTTTTATTATCATTCCTTAAATTTCGTGCTGATATATATATATCATCCATCCATCCATCTATCCATTATTCCAAACACACTCACCAGGTCGGCAGCCACTGCAGTCCTGTCCATAGCGTGTAGGGACACAAACGCACTGGCCTGTGGTGCTGTCACATACTGACCCTGGCGCTGTCCCTCTGGGGTCACAGATACATGGTACACAGCCCTGGGACAACCCCTCTGATAGGACACAAAACAACAACAGAAAGCAGAACAGATTTAGACTTTTCTCCCAAACTGTCACTACTTATACAGCAACACAAAAGCTTTACACAAAAACTAAATATCTCCTCATACAAAAATCCTTACATGATGTAACTATGGGCAACGTATATGTCTGTATGTACCCTTGAGGTAAAGAGAACACATTAGTTATGTAACATCCATTTTATTTTAATTACAGTTACTAAGCTGTGTGTCAAGTGACCCTACCTGTCAAACTATATAGAGTATGTCATTTGTTAAAGTTTCTGAACAACTGTCGGACTCAACTAAAGGACTTGAACTGAACTTGGATGTACAGTAACTTTGGCTTCAGCTGCGTGTTCTCTTACTCTGGAGGTGTAAACTCCTGTTGTAGTAGTTGTGGGCACAGTTGGTACACTGCGCTCCCTCCACCCCCTCTCGGCATGGGCATTGTCCGGTCCACATATCACATACACCCTCTGGCACAGTGCCACGGATGTCACACACACACGGCAGACAGCCCAGGGAGTTTCGCTGCTCCAGGGTGTGGTAACCATGACGACAAGAGTCACAGTGACGGCCTTCCACATGTTCCTAAAAAAGAAAGAAGGAGGAAGAATTAGAGAGATACGAAGAGGGATGTATAGTGTACAAAAGATAAGAGGATGTGAAAAAGAAAGATGATTCCCTTTGGTGGATGAACTATGATTGAAGTGTCATGATAACATTACTGGAGTTACTTTAATGATAACATTATAGTAACTCCAACCATCAAAGTGACCAAGTCAGCCTAGACAAGAATTGCAAATAAGGTGTTGAACTTGTCACTTAAAAAAGGTTTGGCTGTTTTAACACAACCTGTTATTATTTACCTCTTGGCTCTGCCTCTCTCATTGACTATCTGTCATGTTGTTTTCTGATCAGATGCCATCTTGGAGTGGATCATACATGGTGGTAGATAATTCAGATTATAAAGAATTAATTAAAAAGAGCTGAGTGAGAAAAACTCGCTCACACAAGAGCAAGAGCATAGGCATGGTGCATAATGAGTAGTGTTTATTGTTGTTTGTAAAATATTTATAAATCATAATTTTCCGATTCAGAATCTCTTATTATTGCTTATTAGTCTCATTATATATTTTGTCAGAATGTAACTGCTATTCACTGGCCAGTGGCCACCAGTGCCATTGCAAGCTGGTGGGGAGACCTTTTTCCAATATGAGATGGCTTGCTAATCGTTGAACACATCCATTATGGCAAGGTCACCTGTGGTTGATGTTATAGTAAGTAATAATAAAAATGTCATAAAAAAGAAAGAAAAAGGTTTACTTGTTAACTTGCCTTACACACGCATTGTCCTGTGTGAGGATCACAGTCTGTCCCATGTACTGTCCCTTCTTGTGAGCAGTTGCAGGGGGCACAGGATCCCTCCAGTCTTAAACCATACGAACCCCTGCCACAAGAGTCACAGCGCTGCCCCCCCACCCCAGGCTTGCACTCACACTGCCCCCCCTCAGGCTCACAGAACGGGCTGAAGGAACCCAGGGGGTCACAGTCACATGGGACGCAGCCGTCTGGGTGGGACAGGTTCCAATAACCAAACTCACAGCGGTCACAAGAAAGACCTGGAAGGAAAGCACGAGAGAGAGAAGGCATTTACAGAAATGTTGAGGACAGCATGTGACCGGCTGAGAGAACAAGAAAGGAAATACAAATAAAAAAACTGAATTGATGTTTGCTTGTTCACCAACTAGCGTTTAGCCTTTCTCTGTTTGCAGGTGTGTGTGTGTCTATGCTTGTGTGTGTGTGTGAGTGAGAGAGAGAGAGAGCGAGAGAAATGGTGGGTGAGTGTATAAAACTGCCATCATTAGGGCCAGGCCCTCTACATATGATGGATCACTCACCTAAGGCCAAACACTTAATTTCACTGAGCGAGAAAATAAATAAATTAAGCGACTACAAGAAAAGAATGGAGGGAAAGAAAACGAGGAGATGGAGGGATGGAAAGATGGATACAGAAACATAAAAATAATATTGAGCTCCCATCTGGTGTAAAAACAAGAAAAGGTGAGTTTCGTTCACAAGAAAAACCTTGGCTTTAAATTACTTACTTAAAGAAGAACGTTTTAGAATGATACATTATTAACAGGTTTCACAAGATTTTGTCTTGTAAAGATTAAAGAATTTCCAGAATGCAAAAATGCAGCTGCAAGTGTGAACATTTAAGGCCTTCCATACTTTAAACATTTAACGTTTCTCAATATTTTAAATCCCAAAAGGAGCTCTGCAGTAAAGCATGTGAAATGAACCTATTAACAGTTTCAGTTCAGTTATTGCTCTTTATTCATTTATGCATTTAATTATTTATCTTAAGGGTTACGTCCATAAGCTCAATCAATTTATTCTGACATTGTGGCAAATTATATCTTAAATTATTTCTGTTCTGTTTATAATTATTGTATAATAACAAACACCAAAGGAGGTTTTATGGTTACAGCAGCAGTGCTAGGCTATAAGGCTAGTTAAACTATGATATGCAGTGTGAGCGAGCAGGGCTTATTTGAATATGCCATACGTATTCCATGACAGGCAATCTGTCCCTAAATGGATGCCTGGGGGCAACGCAGTCACCACAGCCGTTTATGAGGGAGCGTTGTTCATATGCGTGTGCGCGTACATACATTCATGGGAGCATACCTGTACATCTGTTAGTGCACATGACCAAGTGTGTACGTGTCTGTGTGAGTGTGTGTCCTACTCAGTGTGCTGCAGACACTTGGCATTTCCCCTGGTCTGCCCTCTTTAATGATTTTATAGATATGAATGTATTTCTCTCCATAGATCATATTTCATAGTAGTGCAATCAAGAGTGTGTGTGTGTGTTGAGGGGTGCGTGCACGTCTGAGTGTGTTGGTGGTAAATATGCAGGCTGAATGATGCTTACAACCCTAACAATGCTGTGATATATTGTACTAAGTGTGAATTTCTCTCAATAAAACGGTACAATTTATAAAGAATCCCACATCTATCATAAAAAAGAGTTGCTGGCAAAGTAATTATATTTTCTATTTACATTTTAGACAATTAGCTGAACAAGTTGGCATTTGACACTTAAATATGAGAAGATCAAGTGAGACAATCAGAGAAAAGAGGAAAAAAAGAGAAAAGAAGATAATAAAAAGGAAAGAAAAGTGAGAGCATTAGAAACTAGAATGTGTTAGAAGATATTAGATCAGGACAGAAAGGAGGTAATTTTGTGTTGGGCTGTGCATGTGTGCACGCGTGCATATGTGTGTGTGTTTTCGGGACATGGCCCAGCCCTTTTATCAGTAGCCAGCTGGTTAACAGGCTCATGCATCACCATTTCAAACACTATTATGTACACACTGCACTCTGGCACCTTGTTATGAGTGTGTGTGCGTGTCTGCATGTGTATATCTGTGTCTGTGCGCACACATTTCAATTCCGTCCTTCTGAAGCGTGCCTGCCATTGCTCTACTCAAAGTATCAGCTTGGCGGTAATAAATTGCCATAATCAAATCTCATTTCTGAAAAATACCTGTGGGAGCAACCAAACAAACAAGGACAGAAAAAAACGAAAGTGGGTCTTGTAAGACGGAGTGTGAAAAATACAAGGGGCTGCAGCAGTTTGTTTTAATCAACTTGGCATTGAATTAGAGAATTAAATACCAGCTTAGTCCTTGATGGCATGCATGCGCGCGCACACATATACACACACAAACACACAGAAAGACATGTTTAAGCACACACAATCATACAATACATACAGTTAGGCAAAGACAAAAGTACTTGAACACACGATCACATCCAGACACTCTCCCTCTTCCATATACATAAACATAAACAGACACTCTTACACACATTTACAAGTTCACACACACTTGCCCGCCTTCACACGCACAACCGTGGGCCCTTGATAGCGAGGCTTAGCAATAACCATGATGCGTTGAGTTGAGGAGCGTTGGCCGGTTTTGCATTTCATACGAGCCTGCTCTTCAAAGACACACAGGGGAGAGAGTGAAACCATTTATCACAAAGAGAAGCACAACGGCTGGAAGCACCGCCAGCAGAAAAGCCTGTTTATTTTGGCTGGCAAAACACTTTGGGATATGGATGTGTGTGTGTTTACGCCTATGTGTATACACACGCCTGCTTTGGTGTGTGCACCCAGTATATCCACTTTTACTTTTGTGTGCACCCCAATGAGCAGCTGCGCCTATGTATTAATTAAGACGCCATTACTGGACAATTAAACAGAGAAACTGTTCTGATGAAAAGCACAAGTTATCAACAAAGTACTTGGGGAGCTTTTGTAAGAGAAACTATTTTAGGGACCAGACATTTTGGAGTTGAGGGTTGTGCTGCTGTGGTAAAATACCAAGGTCTGAAGAGATTGCTGATAATGCCCTTAAATTACTTTTATCTTTTCCTTATCTTAATTGAACCCTCAGCCACAATGAGGTTGCCTGGCTTGTATGGTGGGGATCTAGGGGGATGGCATGAACTTCAATGTGTGTTACACTGTCCGTGTAAAGTTCCTCAGCAGCAGGTGGCAAGAAGCAGCTCTGACAATCAAGTGTCTCCTCTGACACACGATGATTGTCTCAGAGAAGTGCAGTGCAAAACACTACAGCACTGCAAACTGACCATCAAATATGTCACCAAAATAAAACACAAAACAAGAATCTCAGATTACAACTTTAAAAATGTAGTTTACTCCGATGTTTGTCAGTGGGCTGTTTACCTGTGACATGGGGTTTACACTGGCACTGTCCAGTGTCCTGGTTGCAACTGGGAACTCCTCCTGTTGATGTGCTGATGATGCCAGTGTCACTGCAGTTACAGCTGATGCAGCCATTTGGATTTGAGGCTTTAAGACCATACCAACCAGGCAAACAGTCTGCACACCGACGACCTGTTACTGCAACCTTACATTGACACTGACCTCCTACCTGGAGGTGAGAAATGCAGAGGAAGAGAGGGACAACCAAGAAAGACAAGAAAACAGGTTTTCAACTGACTTAAAAACATTTCAATAACTAAAAATTGAAGTTACAAAGGTTTCACTGCTCATCAACAACTTTCTGTTTGTGTTGGTGTGTACCTGGGCACACTCCATGCTGCCGTTGACTGTTCCAGCAGTGTGACAGTTGCAAGGCTGACACACATCAACTGAAGTGGGATCAGATTCCTCCAGCCTGAAAAACCCACTTATACACAGCTCACAGTTCTTACCTGATAGTGAGAGAGACAGAAACAGGGTGAGACAGAGAGCAAGAAAGTCAAAGGAATAGGCAGAAATCACGCACAAATATAAGAGATGTTCATGTTTAAAACTCCAACCTTATTTGTCTCACTGGGAAAGTGGTTTTGAAGCATCGTGGACATGTGGCTAAAGCACAATATGGCAATACATAAGCAGCACGAAACACTCTAGGTTAACCAACCTCCAAATGACCACTGCCATCACTTCTAATCAATTTCATAATAGACAAAAAACCGTTTAATCCTCTTATTCCCTTTACTACCACTGAGTAGGTGTAAAATAGTAAGGATTAAATAGTCTATGGAACTATGTAATACAGACTGGTGTAAAACTAAATTTATCTGTTTTTACATAAACTTTACACTCACTACTGCAGTTGTTACCATCTCTCTTTACATGGCTGACTAAAAATACTAAAATCAGATTTATTTAAATCTTATAAAATGTGAAGAGATAATTAGCTAACTTATGCTCCTAACACTGTACCCGTGGTGTTGTGCATGCAGTTGTTGCAGACGCCTCCTCCTCCTCGATAGTGCTCATCTGGTTGGTCATCGGCTCTGACGTTGTAATGACAGGAGAGGGCGTGGCCGTGACACTGACAAGACCGGCAGTTCATAGGCTGGAGCTGGTCACCTGACCTGAACGGCTTGTCATTGTAGAGAGGCGCACAACGTTGGCACTGTAGAAAACAGTTACATACTATATATAAATACATACATACATTTCTTTATTTGTACTGTAATGCAACATACTGTTTGAATATGCTGCCTAAATGATATTAGAATTAACTCAATTATTTAGGAGCTTGCAGAAATCGTAATAGTTTACGAAGTTTAGTGTTTTACCTCCTGTGAAAATATAATTTAAATGAATTGGTGGTAAAAACAAAAACCTCCTTTGACAAGAGATTATGAATGTATACAACCATTTGTATTAAGCAATGTCATATAAAAAAGCCATAAACTGTGCATTTACTGATAATAACTCTGTGTGCATGTGTGTGCATAGAAAAATGGTCCCATGACAAGTGAAATGCTTGCTTTTATGGAACAAAGACTGAGAATGAGACAGACACAGTGAGAAAGAGAGACAGAATGAGAGAGAGAGGGGGGGGGGACATAAAGAGAGAGAAATCAGCAGCCCGTGTAAATCTAAAGAGAGAGAAGAATAATACTCATAACTGAATAGAAAACACAGAGGTATTCTCTACTATATAATAAGGAGCCAGTACATTTACACACACATGCACACACACACACACACACACACACACACACAGCATAGGGAAATCAGACCACTAATGAGGAATGACTTGCAACAGCCAGGGCTCTCACACAGGCCCACTTTCATGTCAAAATAAACATAGCAAGGTGTGTGTAGGGGAGGAGGGAAGGGAAAAAAGTGATATAAAAAATGCATTTTTCTGTAGCAGAGAGCAGCAGAGGCAAGAAGCAGCAAGTACAAGCCCTTTGATTTTGTTCAGCAGTCAGTACAAATTATGGTGGACAAGGGGGGCATCAAATGGCGGGATTAAAAATGTATTAAAAAACACAGGAGTTCCTCCCATGTGTGACACATGCAGACCTGCAACGGGCCCATTATGTATGACACACAGAGGTGGGGGGAAGGCAGGGGGAAGAGAGGGGGAGGGGGAGAGTGTAGATTGAAATAGGGGGAAAAGGCTCCTATTTTGTATATGAGAGAAAAGGGAGCGGAGGAAGGGAAAATGCAGGAAACTGATGTGAACAGAAATGAGAAAAAAATTGCCCTTGTGTTTTAAAGATTAAGACTGGAGGGACAGAAAGACAAGTAACAGATAGAGAAAACAATCCACAAGTGTGTGAGCAAGAGATGTGGGGCAGAAAAAGAAGGCGACAAAGAAAGAGGGAGGACAATAAGATCACAAATAAAATGAATGTTAGTATGTGAAGAAGACAAAAGGCCCCATGTGTAGCTACAACACAAGGCCCAGGACGAGACACATACAAACACACAAAATCAAATGCAAGTTATCAAACATTTTTGGTATTAAAAGGTGCTCTGTGGAGTTTTCATGTTTATATTCAGTGTTTCTCACCAAAATGCATTGTATGTATGCTTGGGGTCTAACAAATGTTTTTATTGTATTTCCTCAATCGTAAAAAAACAAAAAAAAAAAATTGCAAGCTTGCAGTCGTCTTCTTCACTGCCTTTGCTGGTGCATTGCTACCTTTCCCTGCACGTTACCACCACCGACTGTACTGACTGATTAGTGGGATAGCGTGAAACCAACGTCAGGAATGTATTTTGCGTCGCACGTGTGCATGTGCGTCCTTATGTGCTTGCATGATACAAACAAAACAGGGACCCACTCATTGAAGCATTGCTCCATAGTGCTACTGGTGGTCAAAAACTCCACAGGGTATCTTTAGGTCTTGTATTGGTCATGGATTTTAGCGCGCCACTGAAAATGTTGGACAGCAAATCACAAAGTTACACAGTGAATTTTGTACAATTCCTCACATTAAAATTAATACATTTTAGGTTTTTGCCACGTAATTTATTCCACATTTTTCTGATTCTAAGAATCAGGAAAGAAGATTTAAGAAAACAAATGCCCTTTCTCTCCACAGAACGAACAAGATAAAAAAGGGTTTGCATATCTGTATATTTGTGTGTGTGTGTGTGTGTCCAGAGTGCTGCTCCCTGTTGGGTGATTATTGACAGGATCTAATGAAGCAGCAGGAGATTCTCTGGAAATATAACGTATACACAAACATACCAACACACACAAACACACATGAGACAAAAAGAAACAAGCTTGTAAAGACCTACACACACACACACACACACACACACACACACACACACACACTCACACACACACACAGGAGAGTGTGTCTTGGGACATGTAATTCCACAGGAGTGCTGGGATGTTTGCATGTTCCTGTTTGCTCTGTCTGTCTCCTGCTCGCCTGTCTGTCATGTTGTTTGGCTTCAAATCTACCTGATGTCATACCTACAGTAAGTACCAGCCTCTCTGTTTGTCCGTGCTGCTTTTCCCCTTCTGCCCATCTGTCTATGTGGTTGCCTGCCTGTCTATCTGCGGCTCTGTGCCCCAAAACGTTTCACATATCAAAAGGTACTTTTCTTTCTGCGCTTCGAACAGAAAGCTCTCACTACATCTCACTCTTCGTCTCATCCGCTGGGGATGAGTTGAAGAGCGAGATGTAGTAAGTTCTCCTCTCCCATATCTCCCTCCCTTTTCATTCCTCTTTCGTCTCCTCTACCTCTGTGCCTCCTCCATCTTCCCACCCTTCCTTCCTCTTCTATCTCCTCTCTTTCTGAAAAACAAATCACTTTGTACATCTCTCCGGGCTTCCCACCTCTCCCCTTCCTCACCCGCTTCCCCCTGTCTCTACCGTCCCCCAACTGCTTGTTCTCATAGCCACGGTGAGTATG
This sequence comes from Macquaria ambigua, assembly GCA_008360985.2. Classification (NCBI taxonomy): domain Eukaryota; kingdom Metazoa; phylum Chordata; class Actinopteri; order Centrarchiformes; family Percichthyidae; genus Macquaria; species Macquaria ambigua. The sequence continues at coordinate 390,457 of VMKM01000204.1, forward strand.
TGAGCAGGAAATATTACCATACCAAATGAAAGGGAGAGGATTTTTTCTTCCGTCTCTTTTCTTTTCGTTACCTTCCCTCTCTCCCAGCCTGCTAATTAGTCGAGGGACCGGTGTTTGGGAGTTAAAAGGAAACTACACACGCTCATTCTCTTCCTCATACAATAGGTTTTGATGGCGCTCCATCGTCTGCACACAGTACCAGCAGCAAAAAAGGACAGCACACACTATAGATTGGGTGTACATGGTTTTAATTCTGTTGCTCTTATCTTTTTGCAAATGGCCAGTCCTCTATAACATTATACTGCACCTAAGAAGAACATTAGAAAACTAAGTTGTTCAGTTTGTTCTGCTGATGACAAGGCACCTGTCAGTACCTGTCAGTCAGACTCCTGACTCTTTAAACATTTGTTTCGACTTTCCTTGCAGAACACACTGTCATCTCCTGACAAATCGTGATAACAGATTAAAACAAGTGAGATGCTACAGACTGACATGTTCTAGTCTTTTTCTAAACTAGACTTCAGTCAGAATTAAATTACAAGTAAGCAAACGGTGGCAGGACAAGACATCATTAAGGAAAGTATTATTCAGTAGATGAAAGCAGCATATAATGTAGTTATGCGGTTACTTGTTTTACAACTTTGTCATTTTATAAATAATATGTAACTAAAAACATTTTTCTATACCTTGTACACAGCTTATCAAATATTTCTTTGCAAGTCTGGTTCAACGTATAAAAAAATATGTGTGTTTGTGTGTGCGTGTGGTCGACTGTGTTGCAGAGGAAAGGATAACATCTTATTTTCACTCTGAATGTTTGGAAAAAACCTGCTGAGTTAGGAGCCTACTCTAATGGATATGTGGACATTCAGATGGCCTGTCACGAGCATCTGTGTGTGTGTGAGTGTGTGTGTGTGTGTGTGTGTGTGTGTGTGTGTGTGTGTGTGTGTGTGTGTGTGTGTGTGTGTGTGTGTGTGTGTGTGCGCGCGTGTGTGCATGTGTGTTAATCTGCTGGGGCAACTCATCTTATCCTAAATGCCATGACCAATTTCACGCTCTCACTGGAAAGGTCGTGCCACTGATGTGTGTGTGTGTGTGTGTGTGTGTGTGTGTGTGAGCATGTTTGTGTGTACATGCCCGTGTTGTGTGTATCTGAAGTTAACCCGGTTAACCCCAGCGTAGGTGAAAATCTGCTGCTGAGGCAGACTTTAGCAACAGAGATCCTGGACAACACTACTTAACATCACTAGCCATCAATATCTATCACACACACACACACACACACACACACACACACACACACACACACACATAAACACACAGATGCAAACACAGAAACTCTTTGTGTCCTGAAATTCTTACAAATCAAATACCTTTGCATAATCCCAATCTTCAGTTAGTTTCAATCTTATACTACACATAAATTTAAGGTTTAAAAATTCTCACTGCTTGACTTTAACTGTCAACTAACATAAACACATGCACACACACACACTAACACTCAGTTTGTTCAGTGATGTTCACAGTCAAATCAGCCTCCATTTGCACACAGCCTAATGAAACTATACCTCGTAACTTGTGTGACTAAGAAACACACAAGCTGGCTTAAAAGAAAGGTAGAATGGATTGTTTTTGCATCTTACCGAGATGATATTTTTTTACTTCTGTAACACTAACATCGGACAACATTAAATCCCCAAAAAACGCTATTCTGAACCGTCAAATGACAGAGACATTGTACAACAGAAAATAGAGTGTGTGACGTGATGTACAATACAATATATGATATAGCTTTCAGACATGACTGAATCCATCTGCTGTGGAGAGACGTACAGAGAAGGAGTGACAGAATGAGAGATCAAGTCTGACACAGAGTGCACATAAGAAAGAATCAAAAGACAGAGTGAGAAAGTGGGAGTGTGTGTGTGTGTGCCTTTGTGTGCATGTGTGTTTAAGTGTGTGTGCGTGAGAGAGAGTTTAAGTGTGTGTCTTCCAAGGCCCCCGTTGATCATCTTGACACATGTCTGAGCATTTCTGTCACTTTAATGTCACTGTGGAAATTCTGCAGATTAGTACAACATCCGTCATGGTGCTAGGCCGATCCAAGTCAACAGAACGCATGCAATATTAAACGCTAATATTCCCCACAGCCTTTTATGCTCCAATATTACAGAGACAGAAGAAAGGTCCTGAATATTCACTCAGAGAGATGACATGGACAGGTTTGGGAGAAAAGTGCACACGGGCACACACACGTGCACACACACATACATGCACACACACAGATGATCACACAAAAAGGACTCTGTATAGACACAAACATGTATTGCACACACTCCTTTACACACTAATGTATTTCACAGAAGCGTAGCTCTAGTAGAGATTAATTTACATAAAACACACAACCGCCACCACACACACAAATATATCCATATTGCTTATTTCCATTGCATCTCTTTAACACAAAAGAACTACTGTATGTCTGAGTGAGAAGGAAAGAAACAGATCGGGAGGACAGAAAGACATGAGACAGTAAGAAAAATAGAGGGAAGAGAGGGATGAAACATGAGGCAAACAGGAATGAATTAAATACTTAGAAAGCGAGGCAATAAAGAGTGAGGGGGAGTAGGGTGAAATGAAGCGAAAGACAAACAGAGAGAGAAAGAGAGCTGATTAGAGATGCATGCTGAGGGAATGTCATTGTTCTAGTCGATTTGAGACATTATTTAAACTGATACCCGGGAGAGAAAGACAGAGTTTGAGAGAGAGCGAGAGAGAGAGAGAGTGATCGACAAAGAGAAGTGGATGGAGGTCGGACAGGGACCTAGAGAGAGGAAAGAGAAAAGTGCTGTATAAAAAGAGAAATAGAGAGAAAGAAAGGGCAGAGATATTTTTTATTTTTTTCTGCATTAATCTGGATGATGTCATATACCTGACAATGTTCAATTATTGTGTGTTTGTGTGTGTGTGTGTGTGTATGTGTGTATGTGTAGAAGCGCTTTCTATGATAACTTTTATTTTAGTCTGGAGTTCATGTAAGACAAAAAACTATTAAATGCAAGGGTGTGTGTAGGAGGGTGTTCGTTATATTAGCTAGCTAGACAAGCAATTGAACAGCTGCTGGTTGACAGCTGCACTTCTCCACTGATGTCCTCTGTCGCCTCTGTTTGAAACACTCTCTCTCTCTCTTACACACACACAAACACACACACACACACCCACACACACACTCAAATACACAAACGCGGGTGTATGAATGATACATAAGTAGTGAATAATGCAGGCTGTCCTGTGCTACAGTGAGGTGGAGCAGTCGTACTGAACTTTTCACTGCTGACCCAGTAGAGGCTTTGTTGGGGTGATGCCTACTATTACCTGGCAAGTTGTATTAGCTTTGTTGCGAGCAAGGGCCAGGTCCTGAGGTGGTGGTTAACATCAAACTAGACTGAAATCAAATTGGAAGCTAACGCTCTGCAGCATACCAGTGTGTGAAATACTCACTTGTTGTTTTAACTGGGGGGTGTCACTGGTGGTGCAAGAAGATTAAAGAGGTAACTGTGACCAGAAACAAACACAATTAACTGTAAAAGAAAATAAGATGCTTTTGGCTTCAAAATAATGTAGCCAATGATATTTTAGCCTCATGCAGCTGGTTGACATAGGTTTTTTTCCCCTCCAATTGTATCATTTTGTTAACATAAAATCACATTTAGTTTTCATAGTTAGCATTCAGACAGCTCAGTTAGTCTTTTCAGGTTTAAATGGATCTTTTTTTCCCAACAAAGTCAGGAAATGTAAAAAATAAGTGAAGACTATTAGACTTCTTAGAAGTGACCTACTGTAAATCTAATTGAAAATGTCAGAGATTTGGGTCACTCAGTGGCAGACACCACATATTCAGTTATCATAAATCACACAACCCTTACAGGAGTCCTGCGCCACCAGGGCTGATGTCAGCTGTCAGTTATTTACAACTTCGACAACGTACAGTGTACTACCTTATTTAGCAGCCTGGCTGCACTGATAGCTGTCCATTAACCAAAATGAAGGAAAAAATATTTTATAGGGGAGGGGTTCTAATAATGTGTGAGTGTGTGTGTGTGTGTGTGTAATTTATTAGAGAAATCCTCTCTATGTCGTTAAGAAGGAAACTGCTTAATTAAGACCATGAGGAGATTCTCCCCAGGGGAACTCCTCTGTGCTCAGTGTGTGTGTGTGTGTGTGTGTGTTTTTATATGCTTGAACATGATAATGATGCTGAATATCTGGATCTAATACTGATATTGATAAACCAGTGTAATACATTTGTGTCTCAACAGGTGGACCTTGTGTGTGTCAACATGATCCTCTAATACCTTCACAACACATACTGTATAAAACGCTAACACAGGGTGTGTGAGGTCCACCACCACACTTACAAAATGTGGTTAACATTACAAATAGGTTTTACAAGTTTTTGTGATCACATGTGTGTTACTCACATTGTTTCCCTCTGTGTGGCTCTCAGGCAGACACAGACAGCGGTAGGGCGTCACACTGGTATCACAGTGGTCTGCATGGCCGTGACACTCACATCTGGCCAGATGACAGAGAGGAGAGAATGGTAAACATACTGGGAGGAACTCAAAACTGCATTGTATAAATTTAATTTCTCATTACAATGAAAACATAAACACAAAAGGGTAAGCAAACAACATGACAAAAGCTCTCCCTCCTTCAAAGTTTCTGTTGCCACCTCCACCATCCCTCGTCCATGGAACAGCAGTAGTGCCATTAGGAAGTTCCCATTCAACATTTATAAATGCCATCCTGAGAATTATCAGAGCAACATAACAGGTACCAGACAGCCCCCCCCCTGTCTCACACACACACACACATCTTCCTATATTACTATCAGTGGACAACAGTGGCATAATTCTACACTAACCATTATGTACCAGTGAACAGGGGACTCCTGTCAATCTGTACAGTACAAGTGTGTGTGGACCTTGTTTCTGTTACGTGCATCAACAAACAAACTGCATTCTGATACGAGTAGATTGATGATACAAGTACATTTTAAAATTGATTGAAATCCTGTGCTTGTGAGACTGAAAGTTTTTAAAGGTCTAGTAAAAGTTTGATGTTAGATGTGTTGTGATGTGATTCATTTAAATGAAAAGAAATAATCTTACTGCTGACCGTTCATCCTGATCGTTTTTCCGAGTTTGAAACTAGTTAGGACATCCTCTAAAGCTTTTATATTTTTCTACAAAACGATAATAAAAAAAATCATGTTTAAGGAGACTGGTTCCTTCAGTATGTAGCCTGTTAAATACCCCCCCCTATAGTCTGAAAGCCTGTCTGGGGCTGCAAGCCATTCATACTAGGAGGAGTGTGAAAAAACGTGCAAAAGTGAGTCCTCACTCCAGCCTGCAGAGGCAGTGCTGAGTATGAACTTTAACACTCACACACCTGCAGGTCCCCTCGTGGCTTAAATTAAAATAAATTCACAGGGGGGTCTTAGAAATGATTTAAACATGATTTAAAGTATGGACCTCCAAAATGTCCCCTGTTGGCTTGCCGGTCCACTGTTGGTGAATGTGTAATGAAGCCGAGGTCCACTGTTAGATAGGTACACATGTAGACATACACACACACACACTGCAGGAAAGTCATTTAATTATTCATTCAGATATTCAGTTGCTTTCTCTCTTACAAATTGTTCCCTCTGTGTATCCTTTCACCTCTTGTTCTCTTTATACCACTTTCTGTTACAAGCTGAAGATTTTCTCTATTTCTCATCAAATTAAAAATGTGCAGTATCTCAGATTTTGGTAGCCTTCAAGTCTTAGCTCCAGTGCCTTTGAGATCTAGCATTAGATTTGATTAACTGAAAAAAAGAAAATTTCTACATTGTTTATTTAGCTGGTAAAATGTTGTAAAACTAAAAAAGTAACTTGTTTTTTACAAAAGAATAAAGACAATTTTTGTATCATTTATTAGATCATGACATACATAAGAGGCAATAATGTGCAATAATGGTGGCTTTATGGTTTAAAATTGTCTGTATGTCTGTCTTGAGAAAAATTTGGTACACAGAAACACACATTTTAAATCTACAGAAACAACAGCACATGCGCAGTGATAGCCACCACATCTCAACAGAAAAAGAAAAGAGCACAAACTCAAACTTGAGAAATGATATTTTGATTTTATTTTGATTAAATAATTGCATTCAAATATCTAAATGTTCTTCTTATGGTGTCTTACAAATAACGTGTACATAGGCCCTGGTGGTAAATATATTAAATACAATAGCCTTCTAGCCTGGATATGCCACACTAATAATTCAATATTTGTTATTAACATCAGACTACAATGTCTAACTAACATTACTGTACTAACATTGCAGATATGAAGACTAATGCCCTAATAGACGGACCCTGCATTCCCAGTCTGGGTAAATAATAGAAGTGGATCCATAAACTGTCTGCGGCGATATTAGCTTATAGTAGATATACTGGTATAATGACGAAAAAGATGACATTTCTCTGCCACAATATCATGCTGTTATGTAATGTAAGAGGGACTCTAACATGTAGGACAATCAATGGTCATGAGTGCAGACATACACAAAGACATACATACTCAAGTTATGAGTGTACTCTCTCTTGCCAACACGCCTATTTACATGCTTTATGAAGAATGAAGAGAGAAGAGATAGAGAGGTGGAGGAAGAATGAAAGAGAGGGGGGAGACGGGGAGGGATGAAGAATTCACAGATGAGATTTCAGCAGCTCTAAAACTCTGTTTCTCCCACTTCACTGTAACAAGCTACTAATTAAAACAGCTTAGAGGGAGGGGGAGGGAGAGAAAGAGTTAGAGATGATTGCCTCCTGCATAATCCTATAATTACCACAGTCATAAAAAACAGTCACTCTGTCAGTCTAATGAAGAGATGTGTTCACAATTACTCTCAGAAAGCTCTGCTGAAACTCAACAGTCTGTGTCAAAATATTTTTCTAGATGTCGAACTTTAATCACACATTTTTAACAAATCAACCCTGAAAAGATCTTCAGGCGTTTCTTTCAACTAATTATGTCACTTAAAATACATTTTGACAAGTAACAGGAGTGACTGTTAACTAACAAAATTGAAATTATGCTACATATTCTGGCTGCTCTTCATTAATTAGTGAAACTTTAAACACTTACAGAGATTTGCAAAGACATTTAAATTCAAGTCAATTCAAGTTCTTCAAGACATACCACAGATTTACATATCCAGATTAAATAATTTATCCTGACTCAAACACCATCAACAACTTTCAGAAACATATGAGATACTTATAGTGGATCTCTGGATAAATATCTGTAACTCCTCACCTGCCACTGATGGTGATCTCATTGATGGCAAAGTATCTGTTTTGCTGGTTCACCCCAGCTGCTCTGGTGTGGTATTGTCCACTCAGGTGTATCCTGACCTGGGTGGCATGTACCATCTCCTGCAGGGCAGGAGTGTTGTAGAAGTCATTATAGCCTGGCCTCGGGTTTGGCTCTGGGGTCAGCAGGCTGAACATAATGTTACCTCCAGAGTAGGGCACGTCACTGGAGTACAGGAAGCATAAACACACATTAAACCAAATGAGCAAGAACAAACAAAAAGGAGATCTTGTGATCTTGTTGGAGAGGACTATGTATCTTGGTCACTCTTAAAAAAACAAAACAAATCTAAGGGATCTGTATCACGACAGTTATTTATATTATGTGTGTATGTAAAAAAAAAAGTACTATGAGCTGATATATTGTTTAGATTTTTAACCGTATTAGCATCAGAAGTTTAGTATCGGTCGGGCTATACTGTAGTACAGCAAAGAATACAGGACAGCCGAACACACAATGCATGCCATGCCAAAGACAACTCCTATTATTTTGTCTTAACCTCTACAGGCTTCTTCTTTACTTTCTTTCTTCCTTTCTCTCCGGGTAGCAGCCTCCTTCTCTTTGTCTTCAGGTAATGCTGAAAGACTTATTCAGGCCACTTGTGCATGTATTTGTGTCTGTTTATGTTGGTCTAGCTTTTGGCATACAATAAGCATAGTGTACAAACTATCGCACATATTGTTGCAAACATAACGTGAGTGTGTATAAATGTGACCACATAAGTCTATTTCGCCGTCCTGCGTTTCTGTCTGAGTTTGGAGTGCTAACGTATTGATAGATAAGGTGATAAAAACTTTATCTGATGAAATATATCTGATGGCAGCTACGAACACACATACACACACACTTATGCAGGCACTTACCACCTCTGCTAACCAACTGTACAGTTTGACACATCAAACTAACTGAAGACCAAACAAACTGCTGCAACTACTGTAATGTGTAAGCAGGTAATTCTGAACACAAATTGTTGGGTCACACATGGGAAACGTTTCCAGATATAGACAACTGCTCCCCCTTGGTGTTGCCTGTGATGTGCAATTGATAGGTCATTAATTAGCCAGTTAGACTTGAGAGAATGACTACTTGGATACCTCTGCATAAAGTTGAGCAGTGCAAAGAACATTACAGGAGAAGCCTGTGAACCTGGAACAACCTGGCTGGACCATAAAAGATCCAAGCAACTTATTCCAAGCAGTAACAAAAAATAATATTTATATGTACTGTATATAAGGAAATTTACATGCAGCCCACATTTCAGCCACAACCCAAAGCACAAAACAAAATCATGCAAACAAGCTCAATTTAGTGCAAGGCACAATGGTTCTATTGCAGACATTTTGTTGAATTCAGCAGGTTTTTTCAAATGAAGTGTGAACTGAAAGTGATACTACAGCTGTAATTGTTCTACTAACTATACAACAGGAGCACCACACATACTTCGTTTTACTGTTACAGCTATAACTAAGGAAAAAGAGACCCCACCAATAAAATGAGAATAATTTAAATGCCACAGATCAACTTGTATCTATATTCATTTAGTTCCAGTTCTCACTTGCCTTCTATTGCTGCGGGCAAAGCTGTTCATCTCACAAAAATACCTGTTTACTTGTTTATCTGTACATGTAGACAAGATGCAAAAGGATCACTAACAGCACTCCTGGAGCAGCACTGTAATTGACTGGTATGAAAACACCTGAAATGACTGAGGCGTGCTTAAATTTATCTTGCCAGATACTCCAGCGGGCTCAGAGGAGGCAATGTCTTTTGCAGGATTAAATACATCTTGCGAGATAAAACACATAAATCTTGCGAGATCAAAGACAGTGCTCTTTTTGATATAATTATCAACCACTAATGTCACAGAGTGTGTTATTATGTTGCCAATGTGAGCTCCAATTGCTCTCATGCCAATTTAACTAATACGTACAACTGTGCCAGGAAAGGTTGTATGTGATATCATTTGTCAGTCAAGTGAAAAATAAGCAATGACTACATGATCTGTGATCTATTCATACCTGTTCTATCTAGTGCCAACCAAGGCCTTGATACAAGCAGCTATGCCAAGATTTAGTGTGTGAGATTGTGTGTGTATGTTAAGACTATGTTCCAAGTCCAGTTCTCTATCTAGTGCCAATCGAGAGCCTGTTACCGGTCATGTGCCAAGTCAGCGCTGTAGGTGGTTAGCTTTATAAACCTAGTCACTGTGAGAGTGCCAGAGTGTGTGTGCGCGTGTTAACTGCATATGTGTGTAATGGGTATGTGTCAGATTTCCTTTGATGTCTTTTGACTTATGTTTTGTGCGTGTTGGTACATGCACTAACACACACAAACACATGTGCATAAATGTGTTTGTGTGTTCATATACTTCTTTATTTAGTCTTGCCAGTAATTTCTGTGTAATCTCCTCTGCCTTGGAGGCCATGACCACCCAACAGCATACAGCGAGAACATGTGGTTCTGCTCTGGGGAGAATGCCCCAAACAGAAAAGGACTGTTTGAGGAGTTTATTTTCAGCTGTTCCGCATATAGATGATTCAAGGCTGTTTCAAATGGGATGATCAATCTGAGGCCAGAGACATCTTTATCTTTATCTGACTGATGACACAGTAAAAAACGCAAATGTATTGAGTAGATTAAAAAAATAATTTGGGGCTTTTTAAATTATTTTCTCAAAGAGTGTAAACTAGAAAGAAATATAAATATGTACAGTATATATTATTTTTTTTCTCTTTTTATTTCAGTGTGTAGTCAATAATAATACACTAAAGTCAATAATATAATAATAATTTTCCACATCTGCACGTGCACACACGCTCACACATCGTACCTACCTGGGCAGCTGCAGACAGTTGACTGAGTCCGGTCTCAGTAAAGGCCCGTTGTTCTGCATTTCAAACACACTGCAGTTTCTGGCCATATACTGCCAGTCCAACCAGGGCTGCTCTGTGGTGGCGCCACCCTCAAGTTCTGTGTGGTGAAGCCTCCGTCTTTGGATCAGAACTGACTCAGGCAAGAGGCCGCCAAACTGAACAATGACGTAGAACACCTGGAGGAGAGAGGGGTACAAGTTAGCATGAATAGAATAATGTAATGCAACCCAAAACAACAGGTGCGCAATAAATCCTACCGTGGTAAAGCCTTAACTGTTCAGGTTTTGTTGACACTGCGTCAGACATATTTATTCACGTCTATAGTAAAGTGAATAAAGGCCATAATAAGAGCTGTTATTGTTTTGCATCGCATTATATTAAGAGGAGTTACTAATTTTCTCTCCCCTCATGTATGTAAATGGTATGGACAAAACATTAAAACATATTGGTCAGTTACCATGTGTTGATACAAATCACATTTTAATGACAGGTCAATCTTAGTCTTGTTCGAATGGTAAACATGTAATTTTGCTCATAAGTCATTACTCGTATTCCTGTATAAACAACCTAAAATATTAAGCGCTTTAGTTGAAAACAGACAGCCCTCATACAACACATAGACACATATTTACACAAACACACACACGAGTAGTGTCCTATAACACATAAATCGTGTGTGTGTGTGTGTGTGTGTGTGTGTGTGTGTGTGTGTGTGTGTGCGTGTGTGTTATGTGTTATCTGCCCCACTACAGTGTGGGCTGGGACACTGGGTTACACAGCAGGGAGCGCATTAAGCCACCACCACTGCGCAAACCCCCACACACACTAACACACATACCCCGAACTTCAGAAAGTGTCTTTTATCTGGGGACTTGAGTTGAGCTACCACGTCAGGACAGCTCCCAAAATCCTGCCCACACTCACATACACACTTCAGAGAGAAGAGGGACGAGTCTTTTGACAGCCCCAGTGTCGACAACGCCCAAATCCAGCAATCTCTCTCCCCCTCTCTCTCCCTCTGCCCCCCGTCTGTCTCTCACTGCAGTGCTTAGAAAGAGGATGAAACTACTGTCCACTGCACATGCAGGTGCAAGCAGATAGATACTGTACAGTGTTGGTGTTGTAGTATTTCACCTGTACACAAAGAGAGAATTTATGTGACTGTCCATCCCAAAGTAGCCAACAACGAATGAGCCGGTAAAATAGGCTGATACACCATTTAGACGACACAATGACCTAGAATAACCCACATTTGCACTTGATCTGACTGGGTCAACACGTTATCCGGTATTCTATAAAAACTATAGAATAACTGTAGAATTATCATAGGAATACTATAACCCCACTCACTGTAGATATTGACTGCAACTTCTAGCCCTCCAATTCATACATTCTGGCACTTCACATCTCACACATACTTTGCATGATCGAATATGTTGTTGCATTCATTTCCAATAAGGTGACCAAATAATATGGAGAGAAACTAGTCTCAGTATGGTCACAAATGTGATCTACAAATGAAAAATAAGACTTACAAATGTGTACAATGATTTGTGCGTAATTTTGGGTACTCACAAATGCGTGTTCCAATCCACACACAAATACCAAGCAATTTGAACACATGTAAAACTGTTTTACAAATTCACACATCAGAACCTGAATAAATGACCATTTTCGCTTTCAAAAAGCTTCCTGTCCTAAAAATATTTGTGACATTCTTTTGTATTTATTTACAGATTGTTAAATATATGTGCATATAAGCATGGATCAGGTTATGTTTGCGTGTGGAGTTTTGAGACTATTCTAACGTAATGCATGTTGTGTTTAAGTGCTGGTGGACATCTGGGCTTTCTGTGAATTCGTGCGTGGGAAAGACATTATTATTCCATGTGTTACCTGGTATTGTCCATTAACCAAATCCACGGTAATAGTGACTCCTTCATCCAGTTCCTGTGTTGTCATGATCTTAGAAAGCCATTTGGTGCCCATGTCCTGATCATTGATATAACTGAGTGGATGGGCATTAAGGTTGAGTCTCAAGACTCTGTCATTGGTGGTGGCCTCAACATCATTGGGAATGCAGTATCTGTTAACGGTGAACAGTTTTTAGGTATATTAACTGTTATATTAAATAAAAATGTGAGTATATTGATGGACTGTTTTTTTTTTTTTGAAGTAGTGATACTGTACCTCTCAACTAAAGGATGTACTCTGGGGTGACTGGGAGGACAGCGACACTCTGACTGGGCATGGAGCTCAGGCAGGACCCCTGAGTACACCTCCACTATTTCCCTGTTTAAAAAAAAAAAAAGCAGACTATTTTTAACAATAGTGCAACACTGAAGCAAAATATAATCCTATGCATAGTAAACTGGGATAAGGAAAGGACCCGTTTTCTATCATATGGCATAATGTTAAACATTGCTTAATGATTTAGCAGTTTTTATGAAATTATATTTGACCCAAACTACACTATGGCTATGTTTTATATACAAAATAATAAAATGAAATAATTTAAAAAACATCAAAAGAAAAAAAAAAACTGTTACAATCTATGTTGTGCAGTGATCGTAAGGATGAACACAAATAACGTGACCAAACAAGGCTTTGTAATAACTTGAATTTTGAGATAAACTCTTAAGGCACCTGTTGACGGGCCTCTGACTGAACATTTAGTGCAAAGTGGAAAATCAAAGGCACAATTTGAAAACTCAATCTTTCATTTTGGCTTACCCCAATCTTGATGAGAGAAACATGTAAGCTCCAAGTCCATACTGTGTGCAGTACATCACTGCTAAGCAAAACACTAATTGCCTTGTATTGAATTCTCAGGAAAATCCTCTGGAAGCAGTATGGATCTTAAGATGCAACGATTAGCCCTCCCCTTCTTTCCTCTCACCATCTTTCCCTTTATCACTCCATGCTGCTCCTCTTCCCCTGTTGCTTTAATCTATACAGTATCTCTGTCTATTTCTCCTCATTTCTATCCCTTCCTCCCTTTATTCAATCTATCTGTAGATATCACTTCCCCTCCTCCTTTTTCTGTGTCACTCACGGTTCCCTTCCTTCTTCCTTCCAACCTTTTCTTTCACAACACTCATTTCCTTTGGTCCTGTTTTGATTAATTTATTACCCGTCTCTCTGCCTTACTCTATCCAACTCACCTGTTGGTCAGAGTGTCAGGATAAAATCTAAAGTCCTGCATCCGCCCAATGAACTGATTAGACCCTGGAGAGATGAAAAGAGGGGAGAAAAGAACACAAAGTAGGTGTTAATGGGTTTGTACTGAAGGCAGTGAGTGAGAGGATTTCTCTGTATTTAGTAGATTATCTTATCAGTTTCTTGATACCAGCTAAGTGAGGCTGCCCACAGCTGCTTATAATGGCCAAGTTCATGATACAAAGCCGAACAGGAGCGACAACAGTCTACATTTGCTTCCACTAGAGAGTAGTAAGGCTTATAAGGACACATTCATTAGCTTTGTTTGCGGCCAGGGCCAAAACAGGACTGTCTTATGATAACCAGGTATTATCCACTTGCCGCACTCATTTTCACTGAAGAAAACTGTGCTTCACAGGGTTTACTCAGTGTGTTTCCTTGCTCTGTTTTTAACTGAACTTATTCTTGTCTCTAGATGGTCCTTTGTCCAAAACCAATCTTTTTCTTTTTCTAAACTCTGGACAAGAAGATATTCAGCCGGATTTAGAGCTGCAAATAACTATCTGCCAAATACTTTGTTGATTAACTGATTCATCGTTTAGTCTATAAATAAATTGAGAAATATGCCCATCAGAAGTTTCCAGAGCCCAAGGTGACGTCTTCAAAATACTCGTGCTGTCCAAACAACTGTCTGAGCAACAGAACCCAAAGATATTTAGTTTACTATCGTATAAGACAAAGTAAAGCAGGAAATCTCCACATTTGAGACACTGGAACAAGCATTTTTCTTGAAAAATCACTCCAACAATACATAAATTATCAAATTGTTGATTAATAACTTTTTTTTAGCTATAATAAAGGTATAAGTTGGTCTAATGACAACCCATATTTTACCAGGAAAACAGGAAGAGAGAACTCTGATAAAGCTGGCTGGCTGATGTTGAGAAGAAAGGATCTGCAAAGATGTTGGACAAGAGATGCCACATATATCAAATATGCCAAGATGCCAAAGGCTCTTTATCAAGCCAACATACTGGATCCTGGACTGCACACAAGAAACACCATCAAACACATAAATGAACACAGTCAAGCCCCCAACACATCTCCACACACAACCATACATATGTGACGATGTTGGATAGAACATATGAGAGCCACACAGATGTTGGTGCCGGAGTCTTTTTGTGTCCAACAAACTTCTGTCTAGTTTGACAACAACTCTTAGAAGACAGATAAACGTCTCTAAGCATCGACAGAACCCCTGCCATGCCTAGCTTTGTCTGTCAGTGTGTGTGTGTGTGTGTGTGTGTGTGTGTGTGTTAGAGGCTTTACTGTGTGTATTCCAAAAAAACATCCTTACTTTAGAGAAAGAGAGTGTATGAGTGTGTGTGTGTGTGCATGTGTGTGTGTGTGTGTATTTGCATTTGAGAGAGGCTTTGCCATGTTTGGCCCAACTACAATGTGAGTGTGTATGTGTGTGTTGGGGGGATGGGGGGTGGATGTGTGTGTAAAACAGTGAGAGAGTGTTATGGGATGTAAGTGTGTTAGAACAGTGTGTGGTTGTGCAGCCTTAGGCTTTGGCTCAGGATTTCTTTAGCGTGTGGAAATGGGATTATGCCTTCCTCTGAAAAGCACTCTCCCTATTGTTACTGGGATGATGCAAGGTATAAGCCTTAATTCTCTCTTCTCTGTGTAGGTCTCTGTCTTCTCTCTGTGTTTCAGTTTCTGTCATCCGTCGCTCTCAGTTTCCTCTTCTATGTTTTTTGTAGAACTGATGACAGTTAATACTGGCAACTAAGAGTTATGTGGGATTTTTGTCTCTTTTTTTTATCTCTCTGTCCTTTACTGGCCCTGTCACTCTCAATATTTAAGATGATTTTACTATTTTTCCTGAAGTTGCAATCCTTCAGATTTCAGTCTTGGTTGATTTGGTGAGACCCATGATTACTGGTGGTAACAGCAACTGTGGTTTAACACTACAGGTCCCAGGATTCTGGAGGCAGCAAAACCTGCGTAAACAGCTGGTGTGTCAGAAATGGTAAATGGACTGCAATTATATATCACTTTTATCCAAAGCACTTTACAATACAAATACAAGAGAGGAGCAACTGGTGTATCTGTTTTTTAATAGCCTTTAATTGGCCTTTTTCCATCGTGCCATGAGCAACAGCAATCAAATTTCATGCTGCGCACTGCAAAAAGACTTTTCCATATAACAACATGGCACAGTAAGAGGAGTTAAAGCTATTTATCCTATTGCCTACAACTCTGTTTCTTCTTGTTTCACAACTCCCCAAAAAATTTAAAACTGATCCACTGTTTAAAGATGACAAAAGATTATCATGTCTGCTTTTGTATACACATTTTTGAACGATTGCTTTAAGCACTAACTTTGGTGACAAATACATGGGGTTTCCTGCATCTGCAGTAGGAAATGTTTGGTTTTCATTAGCAGTAATTTAGTACAGCTCTGACACGGCTGCAGGAGAGTGAAGAGTAATCAGTGAAGATTGTAACTTTAAGGTCCCATATTGTCAGAAACTTGTGTCCACTCAAACTCAAGCATGATCTGAAAAATCTCAAACACACCGCTGCACCGAATCAGTTCTCTTAGAAGCTACTAATGATTTGTTATTCAGCACCACTTTTGATACAACCGATCGTGCTATTCTTATTGGCCACTTTAAAAATGTGGTTGGCAGTTAAAGCTCTGCTCTTGACAACTTCTCGCTGTATTTATTAGACACACAGTTTTCAGTTAGTCCCCTCCAAAAACAGACATAGTTGTTAATCAATACATCTGATCAGCATTCGCATAATCAATCCACTGATCAGAATTCCAGACACAGCCCCCAGGTTCAACAACCACACACACACACACACACACACGCTCTCTTTCTCCCGCGAGTCAATCACTTGTATTGATCACCACCACTGATGTGATCTTCAGCTGATCAGATGCTACCTGCCGTGAACTAGGGATCAATGCCTGATAAACGAGAAGAAAAACACTCGTTTATCACCCTGGAGATGAACGGATATCATTTTTCTCTCAATTTCTCTCCTATTGACTCTGAGACGGCTCCCAGGCACCACCAATCAATCACAGATGTGTAGTTGAGGGGGGATAAAGGCTGGGAGGAAAATAAAGGTGGAGTAGTCATTGACACCATATTTAGATATACAGACATAATAAACTAGGAGGTAATTTTTCTCCACTTGGAGGGAAAAAAAACAGACGGTGGATTGCAGGTGGGGCTGATTTGAGTTTACTGCTTTAGTTTTAAACATTTTCAAACACTGATAACTGATTCTTGATGACTCCTGGGCTGGAAGTATTGGAACAGATCTACATTTTAATTGAATGTATAACTAAATTATTTTTTTACTGTTTCATAATTTTGATACGTTTGGGAGATATTTTAATGCAGTACCACCGAGCAATCGAAGCATCTGGGGAATCTGGATCTAATGCTTCTCTAAAAAAATGTAACTTGTCACATGTCAAAAATAAAAAACAAAATTAATATGCAGCCATCTTTACCATTAGAGCTGAGTCCCACCCACATGGCACCATCCTCGCTGATATCAGAGAGCCTGGCGGTCAGAGGTTGTGTGTCAAATGGTGTCCCATCCTCCTCAAGCCCATCCAGGAATAGACTCACATGCCTGCCATGGACCTGGAAATCAGTCAGAGTGAGACATAAGTCTGCGCTGACCAACATCAACTCAGGCTTTGTATTTACTGTGTGTATACACTGTCTTTATACAGTGAACAGTTTATATTTTCTATGGGAGCAAATCAAATTATGAATACTACAACATGTCAACCAATCAGTATTAGCCACAACAAACAATACATCACTTTGTTTCCCTTTTCAGAGTAGTTAGAACATTTGATTAGCGTGAGGAAGGCCGTGCAGTCACATAGCATTATTTGTTGTTTCGTAAAAAAAAACCAAACTTGATTTTGTCCAATAACATCTATGTAAACTGTATACAAGTTTTTTGGAGGAAATCAAGTACAGAGGTGATACATTAATAAATCAACATTTACATGAGGCATCATTGGATAGCATTAACAGTCTCCGAGCACTACAGTGGAACCTACAGTACGTACATGTAAGGGAGCGGCCTGAGGTGCAGATGCAGCAGTAAAGGCCTGTAACACACAGTGTCTTAGAGAGAGTGGCAGCTGCTCTGTGTGTGCATATGTGCATCTATCTACAGAAGTGTAAGCACGCACCATTGGTGTGTTTTTGCATATCTATGCATGTGTGTGAGTTTGACCATGTGTGTGTGAATTATACATACGGCTAATCTTCCAGCTCATTTCCCCAGTAGCAGAAAGAGCCTCAGGCTAAACTGCCTCAGCCGCAAATTAGCTTTCTGTTTGACCAAAAATCTCCTCTCCACTCCTTTCCTCTCTCCTCTCCCGATCTGCTGCATGAATATTAAAAACTGCACAGCAGACAACACCGTCAAAGCAGGAGCAGCTCCCTCTCACATCAAACCCAAGGAAAAAGAAAGATACTTCCATAAGAGGGGCTCTCCCCCCAAAAAAAAACTTTAATGTGCCCTGTCCTACTCTCTCCCCATCTCCAAATCCTGTGTTTGGGAAACACACTGTGGGACCACTGATAAACGTGACTCTCCCTGTCTTACTAGAGTTCCCCTCTCCTACTTCATCTTTGCCGTCTCTCTTCTGCTCTGGTCCTCCTTGCTTTGTCCTTTCTCCTCCTCACGAGGCCATTTGATTCCTTCACCTTTTTTCTGTTTTTGAGTTCCCTCGCCTCATTTTCATTTCCTCCCTCTCCCTATTTTTCATATCCATCTTTACTTTCTCTTCCCTCTCAGTCGACAACGTCCCCCTCTCATCTCCCTTCCTGTCTCTTTCCCTCATGTTTATCTGGCCCTGTCGCTCTCACTTGTTGTCAGCTCTTTAGGGAAGTTGAAAAGGTGTGAGGAGGGAAATAAGTCCAAGTCAAAAAACGCCTTTAGGGGATGAAGGCAGGCCCAGACAAGTGTCTGCCTCTCAGAGGATAGTTAAGACGCCCAGACAGACACTTTCATGATGGCTGATTGAAGACTGGCAAGCGCATGAGAGCAGAAGAGAGAGCGCAGGAGAGAATAAGAGTGAAAAAAAGGAAAGAGAAAAAAAAGGAGACAGGAGGGAGAAAAAGAAAAGTCAGAGAGCGGGTGTAAGAGAGGGAGCTAGAAGAAGGGCCCTCTTTAGGAATCTCTAAGCCAGAGCTGTGTGGCTCTTGGGGAGATGTGAGGCAGTTGTCAGGCCTGATGTAAATGAATCCTGAAGCGCTTCATCCTCCTTAGCCGCCACGCGCCCTTTTGAAACACAGCCAACTCCCCTTTGTTAGCTTTCACAAACACTTTGCCTCCGTTTTTCCCTTTCCCCGTCCATCTGTATTTTTACCTCCTCCTTTCCTCTACCTCTCTTTGTCTCTTTTAGCCAGTGCAACTTCAGAGTTCTTTGAGAACAGAGGAAAAAAAGAGGGAAAGGAGTTAGAGAATTCTTTAGTGTTGATAACTAGTCTCATTTAGACTGTGTCCATTAAGTCCAAAGGAAAGGAAATGACTACTTTAAACTTTACCTATCCTCTTTCCTTTATACAGAGGATATGTATTTTGTGAGGGCTTTTAACCAAAGCACTTTAAGGTACCATCACTGCATGCGTTTTCAGATATACACTGAGCTACAATAGAGCTCACAAGTAGTGATCACCAACTGAAGTTAATTATGTGTTCACACGATTAATAATTGTGCAATTTTGCAGTATATACTGTAAGTGTCTGTTATATTTTCAAAACCAATGAATGTCCTGGTGTTGTACATTTTAATCAAAGCTAAAGTTAAATCTTCCTTTACCAACTGTGATCGCAATATCTAGAAAATAACTGGGATACATCTTTTTCCAGTAGTAGTTAGTAATTTAATACACACCTGCTCATTTTTGCTATGGTATTTATTTTTTTCTGCTGGTTTGCTCGTCTTTCCTGCAAACTCAAACCCTCTGTCACATTACGATTGAAGCTGAAACTGGAAGGAGAGATGGGTTCAGCGGGGTTCAGTCCTGGGCCAGCTTGGATATTGAATCTAACCCCTGCACCACCTGTGGTCCCTGCCACCACTCATGACTCCATTAGTACCTGGCCTGGTTGCCTATGGTTTTTTCCTGCAACATTCCTACAAAGCCACGACTCATCAACTCAACAGGCACTAACAGCATTTTTACATTACCTTTTCCACATTATATCATATTATGGCAATTTTAGCTATAGTTATTTTATGACTTTTGCCGTTTGGGACCAAACTGATGGCTGTAAAATTGTCCATGTACTGTATCATCACCTATCGGGAGTGCTACAGGTGTTTTACGTGACTATCAAATGAAATGTACCATAACATATTTTATATCTCTTCTTCTAAGGAAGGTTTTATTATTATCCATTCCTTATTAAACAATTTCCTTCAACTTTGTTCCTTAAGGTTTCTGTGCTCTTAGGGAGTTTCAAGCACCCTTTCCCTGTGCAAAACCCACCCCACTGGCAATGTTACCACCTAAGCCTCTCTAAAAGCCCAGGGAAACCCTGAGTGGGAAAGCTTTTAGTGTAGACTGGCATTTTGACTAAAGCTCTTCTCGATTTTCACACTCCTGCCAAGCCATGGCTCAGTACACAGTGTGGACAGCAGTGTTTCTTCTAAGCTCACTCCGTAGCTGTGGGCCACAAAAGTAAGACGTGATAGAGAAAATACAAATAAATATTAGCTCAAGTTTGCTGTTCCAGTCATTAAAAAAATATTTAACCAATAATAAATTCTAAAGTATAACAGGATAATATAGAACTTTTATTTTTGTAACCAGCATGGAACATCACATGCTGAATTATGTACAACTACAAATTTATGTCAGTTGACCTGCTTAATAGACCTTTTCGTTTTTGCAATGGTAAAACGAAGGCCTACATTTTACCACACTGATGACATGACAGATTATTTTGCCGGCATAATTTTCAGGTATATAAAAAAATGAGGAGCTAACTATATAAGTAATATTATTCATTCATGGTTTTATTAATGACAAATTAAAACACAAAATGCAGTTCTGTGTCATTTGAATGTTAAACTATTAGCAATGTAAGCAATCATATGGCTTTCATATGCATGTAAAACTCTGTTTGGTTGCCAACTTGTCACTAAGCTGTTACTTCAAAAACTCAATCTGAGAGTGAATAACTCTTTGTTGCCATAATCAAAATGTAGGGGGGGTTCAGAGAGACAGCTGTCATACTGCAGTTGCAGGCTAAAGCCTTTCAATTCATCATCCAGGAAAGGTTAACCACAACACACAGACATTTACCTGAATAATTCTCATTATTCTAAACAGCCAGGCTTTATCCAAACGCCTGACATGTTGCAGACAGTGTCAGACTTAAACATAACATTTTATTTGTATGTGGAGAAGAGCTATCTTAGCTGCCGGTGACAGCTTGAGGTCAAAGAAGATGAGAGGGACCTTTAGGATGACAAATGCTGGAAACCACTTCTAGATACATATTTTACTGCTGTCCGATTAGTCTATTAAGTGCTAAAGCATTGCAAGGCTCTAAGCAGGAGCTTAATGTTATACTTGCGTTTGTGTGTGTAAATGCAAGACACCAGTTTACACACACTGTGGCGTCCCTGTTTGACCTTTCTCACAGAGGATACTTTGTCTTTGTCGGCCATATTTTTCTCAGCCACCCAGTTCACCTCCTGCTGATCAGCTCCTCTCTAACAATTATATTTTTATTGACACAATAGATTTAAACTGTTTACAGCACTCTTATATTGGCAGTTCCCTCTTTTTATTTTGAAGTGGACATACATATAACCAAAAACAAAGTCACACAAATGAAACAACTGCAAAAACAGACGTGAGAGAATAAGAGCAAGAAGTTACCCACCCTTCCCAAAGTGTAGTCACTTACAGTAAATACTGTCATGCACTTGATATGGCATTTTCTATATAACTTGAACGTGAAGCAAGGGAATACATACATGTAAGTTCATTCAAACTTAAGTGCCAGAACACCCATACATTTTAATGAAATCTCAAATGTCTGTCTACTCTGTACATACAGCACTACTGCATGTCTGTTCATCTTGGAAGAGGGATCCCTCCTCTGTTTCTCCAATTTTTGTCCTGTTAAAGACCTTTTGTGTGGACTTTGTCCTTATCAAATGTAAGTATCTAAGGATAGAGGGTGTCATATGTTGTACAGATTGTAAAGCCCTCTGAGACAACCTTGTAATCTTGGGCTACATCAATAAAATTTACTTTACTTAACTTTTCATCATCTTCTCATCCATCTTCTTCTCCTCTAACACCCTGTGCTCTAAAATCCTAGATTCTCAGTTCCTGTTCTCCTACTTCCTCTGTTTAAATCTTCCATCTCTGCTTTTTCATTAACACATCTCCACCCTCCTCTCTTGAACTCAGCTCAACCATCTTTTGTTTTCTTTTCTCAGGCCTTCCCCTCTCTTGTTGCTCCTCTCATGCTTGTCTGCTCGTCCTCACCTATCTTTTCCTCTCCTTTTAACCTCCTCTAATCCCTGACTCCCCCCGTCTCTGCCCCCACGCGTCCCGCCTCACCAAACTCTCTCCACGCAGCCGCTCCCCTCCGGATGTGTTGCCCTGTGACTGACATGCCACTCACTGATAACACACCTCATTCCACAGCCAGTGAAGCTGTCACTGTGGAGGGGGGGGGGGGTCAGAAAAGGAGTGAGAAAGGAAGGAAGAAAGAGAAAGTACGAGACAAGTAAGAGATGAAGGGAGGCTGGAGTGAAGAGTTTAGTGAATGAGAGGAAAAACACTGGTGTTGATAGAAGAAAAGTGGGATACATGGGAAAGTGACATACAAGGAGAGTACGATAGAGGTGGTGTGGCAAGAATGTTCTTGATGTCATTGAGGTAGACTCTAAGGAGGGAGAAATTCAAATCAGGAAAAATAAAATATACTGGGGGAAGAAAGGAGGCGTCCTGGTGACCAAGTGGTTAAGACGCATACCATATAACCATAACATCCCCAGTTTGATTCCAGTTCCATCTCTCTCCCCTCATTTCCTGTCTATCTCAACTATCGACTGTCAAATAAAAGAAATGCAAGAAGGCATTGGATAAAAACTGAAAAGTTAAGAAGGCACCGGAGTATGAATAAAAGGGAAGGGAAGGAAAGAGAGAAATGTAAGAAGATGAATTGAGTAGAATCTGCAGTTAATGAATGGTTGTTACTCCACACAAAAGAATATTGTTGAATAACAAGTCAGAGTTATTAAAAAATAATTTGGGTTTTAATAGGGTTTGGGACCATTAAATTATTCAGCATGATTAAAAATAAAATATCAAAACCAGAATCAATGTTAGTTCATGTAATACCTGGGTTCTGGAAGGAGACAAGGGGGTGATATGGAAATAAATAATTTAATTAAAGAGAAGAGGAACTGGAGAGAAAAGAACAATGGTGCAAAATGGTTCTTGTACATTCCTATTATGGTTGTCTAAGTTATTTGTTTGTATTACCACTGGTGCAATTTAAGTCTGCAACAAATGTGGCATGATGTTATTCTGCAGAAGCAAGAGCTCCAAAGAGCTCACTTAATCAAAACCTGATTATCAGTAGCTCAGCTGAGCAAACTGCACAGCTCCCGTTTTAGCTTGTATCTAATTAGCTAACACTTATACAATAATATAAGTAAAAAACAAAAAGACTGCTACTAGTTCATGTTTTAATTTGCACCAAGTCGGGATAAGAACATCTTTTGGTGAAGTGTGTTTGTATAAAATGTTCATGAAGCTTGAACTCAAAGACAGATCCAGGCCTACTTCTCCAAAATCATGTTAAGGTTAAGATGATCTCAGCTTGATAGACTTACAACTGGACTAAGATCATCTTAACTTTAAGATCATTTAGGGAAACAGCTTTCTGGATATTCCCAGATATTCCTGTCCTCCACATGGGAACCAAAGTGAGTGAAATCAAAAACTGTAATGTGACTCCCCAGCTCTCCACTTCCGCATCTCCAGGCATGTTGTCACCTTTCCCTCTCTCTTTCTCTCACTCTCTCTCTCCTGTTATCTCTCTCCCTCTCCTTGTTATTCACCCTCCAAGCCTCTCCCACCCTCTTTAGTCCTTTCTCCCCCCCTCTATACGTGCCCTTACCCACTATGAACTGTTAGCAGCTCTGATGTACAGCCAATATTCTCTCTATCATATTAGCACGGCTGCAGTGTGTCAAGGAAGTGATAGGAAGAGGAGGAGAGGAGGAAAAGGGATAAAGAGAGAGGGAGAGAGAGAGAGGATGGAGAGGAGACACATTTGTTCTACTCATCTCAGCGCTAAAAGATACAATTACCTCTCACAGCATATTATCCATGTTTTATACCAGCCCAGGGCCCCATGCCTTTGCCTTGCCGCGCTCACCCCATGTAAGGCCCATATTTTAACACTAGCTATGACAGTTTATTTAAGAAAAGAAAATTGTCCCCAGGGAGATGGAGAGGGAGAGGGAGAGGGAGAGAGAGAGAGAGAGTGCGCGTAAGGAAAATGAGAAGGAAAGAGGGAAGGACAAAGAAGGTGGAGGGGGAGAGACAATGAAAGGGGGGAGGGAATGAGAGATAGATGAGGCAGAGGGGGAGAGAGAAAGGGAGAAAGACAAAATCATCTTCAAGAAAAAAAGCAGAGACAAAAGATAAAGAGAGAAAAAGAGAAAGAGGGGACATATATAAGTTGACACACCAACCTTTTAATAAAGACCATAAGTCTCTAAGACTTTTTCTTTCTGAGCAGAAAGCAAAGAGGGGTGCCATTTAACAAACCAGAGACTTTCATGAGACATACAAGGAAGGAGAAGCACACTGCAAGAGGAGAGAAACACGCAGAAATAAAATTTAGTAACAAGGCTTAGATGCACCAGGTAGACCTCTGCCACCCGACAGGTCCTGACAAAGTATTGGGTTTCGGGTTGGGTTTGGGCCATGTTGTTACTTGAAGTTTCTGGCTCTGGTCAGGTTGGATTATTTTCAGATTCTGACACCTTAACTTTGGGTATCTGCTGACATCAAGTACCAATCTGATACCATTGCTCTTTTGTTTCTCCCCACACTTAAAATCTGTATACCTCACTGTGTGGAACTCACTGTAAATTATTTCATGCAAGGTAATAGCATGACTGAATTAATGTAACTGTTGGCGGAAACACAGAATTTTATTAATGACATATACAAAGAAACTATTTAATGTGGATCGGACACAACATGGCCGATACTCAATCCGTTGAATAACGTCAGTATCAGTGTATAGTGGAGTAGAGCATAGGTGGATCAGATCAGTGCATCCTTATCTCTGTTCCAACAGTTTGCATCCATGTATTTAATATGTTGTAAGTAAATATACAGTAAATACACAGTGGGAAGACCGAAGAAAACAAAGCAAAATGATCGCTTCGGATGTCAGGTTGGGTTTGGGTCTTAAATTTGGCAGTACCAGTCAGATACAGTCAGGACTGGTCTTAAAGACACAGGTACGAGCCAGGTTCCGGTCTCAGTTTCAGGTCAGTGCAGACCTCTATCACCAGGCAGGAACATTAGTTTGATATCCACTGTTGAGCATCTTCCTTTTATAATATTCTGGTAAGTTTCTTTTGCTCTTAATAGGTTTACTAACCTATGCCATGCATCTTCTGCTTTAGCGTGGATATTTCTAGAAAGGACAGGTTAACATAACATATGCTCTTTGGTGGATCCTTTTATCCAAAGCACCTTGCAGCACCCTTGCTGCATACATTTTTAGCACTCATATCTCACAGCTCCAGTGGGAATGAAACCCCTAACCCTGGCCGTGTTAGTGCCTTGCTCTCACTATCAAGCTGGAACAGACTGCACACTGGCAAGAACCACTGATGTAAAATAAATAAATAAATGAATTTAAAGACAGAAAATCTCGAACACCACACACATACACACACCTTTCTCTCCCTCTCTCTCACCATGTAATTGATGCCAGTCTCGTGCCCTTTCGCCTCCTGTGCCAGCAGGCAGAGGGCTACCATAGAGGTGTCCGCTTCACCCCTACATAACAACCTTGCCTCACCTTCACACACATGCACACAATCACACACACACACACACACACACACACACACAGCCATAAATATACTTGAATTTAGTGCACATGCATGCATGCAAACACACACAATGAGGCTACAGAAACATTCACAAAAAGGGCCTTCATGCATGTACACAGTGTATGCTCATGCACATGTATAAACAAATACACACGCACACACACACACGCACACACACACACACACATTCACTTTCAGTCTGTCTCACAATCTGTCTCTGTCACTCCAGCTGGGACAGAGAGAAAAGCATATGAGACGGTGTGCGGTGAGTCTGCATGTGTGTGTGTCACAATTTTGTCTTTTGGCCAGAGAGCAACAGTAACAACTGCACGAACACTTTCTATTAAGCTCAACTTCAGCTACTGCATATGTCATCAGTCATTTGCACAATAAATTTGATGTGTTCTACCAATTTCTTCTCTTCATATTAAATTTCAATGTTACATTATTCTCTTACAGTAAATACTTGACATACCTTATAGTTACTTTACTTTACATTCATTAAGCAGCCTGCCACAGCAGCAGTTCCACTTCCATTTCTGCAAAACAGTTTTCAAACAACTTAATCAAGCTCAACTATCTTGGCTATGGAGAAGAGTGGGACTTATGGCTGAGAGGGCAAGCAAGTGCCTATATTTATGTGTTTATATTCACTATAAGTTTAACTATAGGTACTGGTAGCTGCAATTAATCCGGTTAATATGCCAGTCATGTTCCCAAGCAGTATCAAACCCATGCTAAACACTAGGTCAGGATCAAGGTAGATGAGCCATGTCAGATAACATGTGCTGACCAGTCCACCAACACAAACACAGCAAAAGAGGGGAGGAGAAGTAAGGAAGAGGAAGGCAGAGGGTGGAAGAAGAGAATGGGAATGACAGAGAAAGCAGAGCATAATGCAAGAAGGAGAAAGAAAGACAAAACCAGTGTCAGATAGAGTGGTGCGATGAAGCATGTGCACATGCATCTATGCAAGAAAGAAGAGATGGACGGAAAGACTGTGGTGGTTTCAGATCAGTCGGTGCAAATTAATTGCCTTCTGCCAAGACCAGACCAGTCCATATACAGACATACACACACAGGCCAGAGTCTTCCAGTGTAATTGTGCGTGAAAACATTCATTAAGCTTATTATGGCATTCAGTAGAAGTTTCAGCAGCCAAACTGTCTAAGAGCAGAGTAGTGAAGCCGATGAGCTGTCAGGGTCTAGAGAACAAATTGTAGATTAGATAGGAACAACTAGTTCACTCTGTGCAATAAATACATAGATGTGTGTGTGATTGTGTCTTTGTAATCTTGACTTAACCTTAACTCACAATGACACTAGGACACTGACCCATGTACCCTCTTTTTTCATCTTTTCTTAACAATTCTGTTTCTCCTCTCTTTTCTCTGATTTTAGCAACAGGTAAAATACTCTTTCTGTGTATGTACGTGTGGATGCTGCGTGCATGTGGATCACTAGTGTGTTTGTGTGTTAAACAGTACGAGAAAGAAAGAGAGTGTGTGAGTGTGCGTGTGCACTCTAGTGTTAAACATTCATGCTGCCGTGTTGGGTCGTGATGGGACCGGTGTGACTGGTTGTCCCTGCCACTGCCTCATCCGATAATGCTGATTTGCTCAGGCACTAACAGACGGACCCCTCTGGGGGTCCTCCAGGCACACAGTCAATCACTGGTACTCCAAAAGATAGTACTCCAAAGCTATTTAAATCGTGAACTCTTCCTTTCTCTTCTTTCCATCTTTTGCTGTCTCTTTTTGCCACTTCTTTCTCATCAACTCTCTTCCTCTTTACACTGACACCTACTTCTAGACTTACAGTACATCTTCAACTCTCACAGTTTTATATTATTTCTGTTTCTCAAAAAAGAAATATCCTCAAGTTTATTTAAAAATGATTTAGAGCCAGCACAGAAGGTTGCGTAAACCAATGCAACATTTTGTCCCCATCTTTCCACCACGTGGTAATGGGGACAACGCATGCACCTCATTATTTTTCCCTACCCAACCACTGTAAAACTAGAGTCCAAGGTGTCAATGGCCAATGTTGTCCTCATGCAATCATGGTACAGAAAAACACCCACCAAGAGAACAAATTATGTTAATTACATACAGATCACTGTGACACCAGTTGTACCCACCTCTCCTTCATCCACAGCAGTAGAGATAATTTTCTATGTCCAAGGAGAGCTACTGATTAGTAATAAATTCTGCAGAAATGCACAGGAAAGTGAGTCCCACAGTAAACTGACTTCATAACCATCACTTAACTACACTGAGCCACCTCCCTCACGTTCCCCATCTCTCCTCCTCTCTCAGTCCTTCCCTCCCCCAGGCTACCTTTTCCTCCGCTATTCTCTACATCGTTACCATAATCAGATAAGACAACTACCTAGGGAGCACCAGCATCCCTGCAGCACCTTGCTCCTGGCACTGTGTGTGTACATGTGTGCGTGTGTGTGTCAGTGTGTGTGCATTGCTCCTGGCACTTGGAAACCCGTATTCCTTTTGACTGTCTTTTTTGGTGTTTTGATCTTTTCAAACCGACAGATGACTGGTGTGTGTGTGTGTGTGTGTGTGTGTGTACTGTATGTGTGCAAGAAAGGTTTCTAAATTACCCAGCTCCTTCATAGGCTAATGTCTTTATTGTGGCTGACAAGTCTGCTACAAATTACCGCTGAACTGTGAGTGTGTATCTGTGTGTATGAGCAAGAGAGCAAGTAGATAAGTGTGTGTGCATGCATGAGAATGGGTGTATGCGAATGGTGTTTGAGTGTCAAGGATGATTATGTGATTCTTCTGAATGGTCAAAGCAGATCACATCACCATACCATTAAACGAAAGGCGGACTGATTCACGCACGAACACGCAAAGTTTCAAAACACCTCCAAGCCACACCAACGCAACACACTTTCAGCAAAATACCTACAAGCCTTACACTTTTCCATGCCTACATGGACATGTGCAACACACACAGATACTGTATATAGACATATATAGAAACCTGATCCCTACAGGGCATACACACATACTGTACACTTGCTAGCAATTGAGCCATCAGCAACACTACATTTAGCCAACAACACACTGGACTGCCAAATTACTGTACCAGGCATCAACACCAATCAGCCAGCCAGTAAACTAAACTGTCAAGTTAGATTTTCTGGCTAGGCGCAATCATTTTCCTTTTAAGTACCGGTCAACATGTATAACTTCCGCATTTACCCCTCTAGCCTTGACTCACGCTTTAAATCAAACTGCAGTTTATATACAGTACATTCCTTTATCTACCTGCATTTGGCACCTCCATTCTCTCTTTTAAAACCATGTTGTGTTTATTGCAGAATAAGTAAACAAAATTTGAAATATGACTTATAATCATAAAAATTGAATAAGAAAATGAAAATGGCTTTATAATACCAAGAGAAGGCCACCAGTAATATCTTTATTAATATTTTAGTATCTTATCTTAGTGTGATATTTTTGGAAAGTTGAATACGCTTTCTTAGTATGTAAGTTGTTAGTAGTAAGTATAGAGCTAGAGTCTGGAGGTGATTAGCTTAGCTTAGCATAAAAAAATGGAAGAACCTGACTCTCTCTAAAGTAAAAAGATATGCCTACCAAAACCTCTAAATCTTAGTAATAATCCTGCTGTATGTCATTTGTTTAATCCAGATGCAAACGGAAATGTAGAAGTGACCAGCTGTGGTTTATCGGGGAGTGATGTGCTGTAACAAATTCTGGAAAAAAAAAAAAAAAAAAGAGCCAGGCAATGTGAATTTCAGGAGTTTTGTCGTTATTGTGTAGTATTATTTTTTTATTATTTAAGACATGAATTTAATTTGAGAATTTATGACATAAAATGTCAACATTAGGGTTATATAATGTCATTATCAATGCGGTGTCATAGAGCTATAAGTTCCTGGGAGGGGCAATAAAAGAGGTGTGTAATAAGGCCTAAAAATCCTGCCAGGTTAAATAAAATTTGGGCCTAAAGATTTTACAGATTAAAAGCAGAAAAACAAACAATTTAAGTTACAGTCAGTCAGTGTGACCATGTTTTCTCCCCTAGTAGCCCTGGTGTTATTCAGAGATGCTGAAAGAGAAAGATTGTCCAATGGAGTAATCTGTAAAATGATACTCAGACCACACACACACACACACACACACACACACACACACAGATTCATTTGGGGCCTCACGACTCTCTCCACTTCACTGGCTGCCATTTTAGAACGATCAGAGCCTTTTTTTGTCCATGACAGCCTTGTTTTTCTACTTTCTGAGGCCTTCTAAAATTTCTAGTTGATGTACCACTTAGGTCAACTGGTTCTGACGAAACAAAAAAGGAAAGAAAACACCAAAGAAAGAAAATAAATGCATACATTGTTATACTACATACACCACTTAAAGAATTTAACATATTCCACAGATCTGTAATTTTCTATGGTTCTGTGATAATGGTAAATATTGGTAGTTTTTTTTTCATATTTTTTCCTTTTACCTACTTTCATCTTTGTGTTTAGCGCTCCTTCAAACATGCAGCAAGGTTCTCCATAATAAATCGAACAGATGCAAAGCATAGCTGTAAAATAGTCTAATATCACTGATCCACAACTATGGAACAAGATTTATTTTTGTAAACAGTTATTTAATTATCATCCTCACATTCCGATACTGAAACTGGATACACCAAATTGTTTCTACAGGATCTGCAGTGTGCCAGAACCCCTGAATTACAAGATGACAAAATACTATGTTATCCACAAACATTTGAAAAGAACCAGCAATTAGAAAGACACTAAAAAAGAAAAAATAAATAACTTTTAACCATATAAAATAACTACAGACCTAAATAGATTAAATAAAATAAGTTAAATTCAAAGGATTCCAGGGGCTTTGCAGTTAGTTTTCCATACAGGACATGCACGTTTTTGAAATGTTGACCGTGTATTTGTGTAAAGCGTGTGCCCCTGGCCCCAGCAGCTGTGCCAAAGCAGATGTTTGCCAGTGTAATTATGAAAGACAAACACAGACAGAGAAGAAGACAGAGAGACAGTACAGGACAGTCATGTCACCATTGGGATCCCCAAACCCTTGAGATTTGTTACCTGCAAAACAAGGTGTGTCCAGCTCTCCAGTGTAAGCCTCCCCTCTGTTCTGAAGCTGACGGTCAGAGGAGTCTGACTGCTGGACTGACCATACCGCAGGGTGACCGCCTGCTCGGACACCGTCACAGAATAAAACAACCGCTCCCCTGAGCTCTTCTCCAGCAGCATCCTGAGGGAAACAAAACCACACACCATAAAGAGAAGAATTATTTCAGCAGCGATAGACAGTCCAGACAGTACAGACAGCCCATTTGAATATTTGGCAGTGATAAGTTGTTATAACTTAACTCAGGAGGAAGTGTGGACACCAAAACCCATGGAGTCGAGCGCCAATACACGCAGTCTCTCATTCTGACATTTACACATGGAATATCAATATTTTACATGACTGCTAGCTTTCAGCTGCTACACTGGGTGCAGACAGAGAGACACACCCCCTCCACGTGTCATATTAACCACCATCACTGACATTTTATGGGAAAATCATGGCTTTTATGAACCCAGAGCCGCATACCCCATAAATCACAGATAGATGTATGCATGAAAGAAAGGCCATATGTATGTCTGCACATGCATGTGAGTGTGTGTGTGTGAGTGTGTGTCTGTGGGGAGAGACAAAGAGATAGAAAGATAGATTGAAGACAATAGGTGGAAGAAGAAAGTAAGTTGGTTACTTACAACAACTAAATAATTGTGATTTAACTTTTGATACATGTAAGAACCCATGTTTAATTCAGGGCTGCAACTACAGTAACCATTATTGCCATTATTGATGAATGCATTTTTTTAATTAATCATTTGGTCTACATGTTTATGTGTCAAATGTCTAATGTCAGAAAATGGTGAAAATGCCAATCACAGAGCCCAAGTTGCCAAATTTAAAAGTGCTTGTTTTGTCCAGCCAACAGTCCAAAATCCAAAGATATTCAGTTGTCCAACATAGAAGACTAAGAAAACCAGCAAACACACACATTTGAGAAGCTGAAACCGGAAAACTTTTGGCATCTTTGCTTGAAAATCATATGCTTACTTGAACGATTAATCGATTGTAAAAATTGTTGTAGATTCATTTTCTATTGGCTTATCTGTTTCAGCTATAATTTATCTAATATGTTGATAGGGAAATGTAAGGTGATGGTTGGGGAAAAGACAAGTTGCAAAAGTCACAAAACTTCCACAACAACGAACAACGCTTTCCAATATCTATGATAATTATGGCATGCACATGCACTTTTACCACCTGTCCAGCGCCAACCTAAAATATGTCTATTCAAAATGAAAAGCCTCATAAACAATATAAACACAACTTCATAATCAGTTTCTGTATAGTACAGTATAGTAAAAACTACAGTTTGTAAGAACAGGTGGCTGGCTCTGTTCATTGTTCAGATGAGGGGAGGGATGTGAAATCACAGAGAGAGGGAGAGACAAAGAGAGAGGGGTGAGGAGAGATGGACAGAGGTGAGGATAGAGACCTCCTTTCATCTGGCTTCTTTGATGGCAGCCATGATCGTCTCTACAACAAAAGACTGATAGCCAACTACAGTGACGGAAAGAGAGAAAGGGAGAGAGAGGGGGGAGAGATATTACTTCCATTCAGATGCATTCAGCCATACAGGTGTCATGTTCGGCAGACCAAGACAACGAGACTTGTCTGTCATCTGAATCCCCAGAAAGACAACTTCACAAACAAATTCACAGCATGAAATTTAAAGGAGCAATTTGATCTCTGTCAGATTCTCCTTCTCAGAGTTTAACTTAACTGACAGCAACATTTATACGCATGCAACCTGTCCAGTGTTGCTCTAGGTCTTTCTTCAGACCTGTCACCTCCGCAAAGTCATCAGTCACATTTATCTTTTCAGTGTATTGTGCAATATGTGAATGTTGATAAACTTTATCTCATGAAAGCCCAACAAAACCATAACAGCTTGTTTAAAAATGTTTGTTTAATCCACAAACATGAAATTGCTCTTCACTGAGCTATCCTTTTCCTTGTTTGTCCACATGGAGCCAACCACTTCTGATCATATTAAAAGAGAGTCTAATAAAATTTCACTACATCATTTTACTACTAAAGTAATTTAGCTAATCTGTCAAAAGGGTAGTTATTTATGACAACAGCTACATTAATTACACCAATTTTACACATCAAAGTCTGTTTCCAAGTCTTGAGGAGTTTTCGTGCTCCAGAGGGAGCAATGTGAAGACTGATAAATTTCCTTAAGTGATGTCACTTTTTTAGTTTCATGACAAAGCATCCCATGTTGTTCGAGCAATCTAATTTAAGTGTTGCTTTATGCTGGAGGAGATAGGGTTGCAAAGCAAAGCCAACTGATCTCTGTTTGCGTGTGCATGTGCCGTGTGTGTGTGTGTGTGTGTGTGTGTGTGTGTGTGTATGTGATTGCAAGCTGATCTGACTGTGTGTAACTGTGCACCATCTCAGCCCTGCCTGAAAAGTACCAGCACACTCTCATCCCCTGTCTCTTCCACACAACATGTCTAAGTAGGACATGACAGCAAGTTGTTGGCTAACATTTCCTGATAGTGATACTGACCTGACCAGACCTGACCTGGTTGCTCCTTGTTATTAGATCAATATCACAGAGCTTTCACTTTCTTTTCTTTGTTTGAAAATCATATTACACATAATATCAGAGCAGACATTTGACTAAACATCACGGCAGCAGTGTGTTTCGAGCAGGGAGCTGTTTTTCATCAGGATAGGATAATGTTGGACTACTCGGATACTGTACATCGGTAATTGTGTCTCATACTTGTGTTTATATGTGATTATTTCCCATTTCTCTTTCTTTCTGTTGTTTGTCTGCCACTGAGCTTCCAAGGATTTAAATATATACAGTATATCCTCATAACACCACAAAATGAAAACAACTTTATCTGTATTACTGCACTGTTCGTTTCACTCTTTTTCTAACTAGACAATGTGAGCTGTCAGCTTCTTTACCTAGAGACCCATAACTGTTAGAGGTATTAGCCATTTCTCAAACCAATACAATATCAACAAAGCTTGCTGGATATAACATGATGTTATTATTGCTCTTATTGGCTGTGCCAAATGAAACGGCGAGGTCCGTGAGGTCTTTGGAACTCATCTTTTTCACTGAGATCAGAATCTATCCATATATCTATTTATCTATATAACGTATTCCTGCTAATATAGACTTTTACACAATTTTTGAAGCATTTCTAGTTGCCTAGCATTTATAATGAATCACTGGCTGTGATGAGTAAAACCAGGATAGTTTGAGACCATTGACTTTTATCAAAATCTGATTAGCTACTGCATGAACTGTCATACACAAACAGAAAACACCAACTGGCTGTCATGTACACTCACACATAGCTGTTATGGTCCTTGCTTCTTTGCACAGAAAATTAAATAAGAAAAAAAGATGCAATTTAGAGATACAACACATTTACTTCTGTCTGCATGGAGTTTACTGGACTCTCCAGAGAGAAATAGATAGCTAAGATCCATCCATACATTGACACAAAAGTTAAACTCACATCTCTCCAGGAGAGCCTGGTTTTATCCACAACGCCAGGGTGAGGGAACCCAACGCTCCTAGTTTCTGTGAGGGGGGAGAGACCAGACATCCATCCTGAACTGGCCGAAACAGCACACTACTGGATCCACCAGAAACCCCCTCTAAACTGGTAGTGGTTCCGGTCTCTGTCTGAGTCCTAGGACGAGTGTCATTACTGTCTTCAGTTACACAGGTACCCCTGGGGGAATAAGGTTTAAATATGTCAATATTTTCTCTCAAAAGGACCTTAAAAAGTGTTTTATATCCCCTGCAAACATACTGTATGCAAGACTGGCACATGCCAAAATCAGTTATTTTATAAGAGATCTTTATGATGTCGCGAAACATATTTTACTAGCTAAGTCAAGTTTTTTATTTTACATGAACTGAAAAGTCAAAGGTCACGATAAAAGATATAGCCTCTTAAAATACCTTAATAATATTACTATGAATTTGATCTAAGTACCTGTGTGCAGGCAGTAGCAGTGGGGCATACGGAGGTGTGGAGGACCTATAGGGACACTCCTGGACACAGAAGGCCTGATAACATGTCATCAGCTCAGTCTGGGAGGAGGGTGACTGACAGTAGCTGCTCCGCTCTGGAACCCCACAGGTGGAACGAGCCGGTGAGGTGGACACGGGTTTGAAGGCAGCAATGTTCTCCATTTGCGGGAAATTTCCCTACGAATGAAGACAGTTTACAAAGTATTATCTATTTATTCTGGGTCTCTTGCCACTTTTACTTTTTTGTAGCGGCAACAACCTGAGACATTTGGATACAAAAATGACCTATAATGTCATTTTAGCAATTTGGAGAATCTAATTCAAAGTGTTATAAAAGGAAACAGATGGGTTATGGAATAGGGTTATGATATAGCATAATCCATTTTGTGGACAAATCTCGTACCATCACATGTTCTGTATGTATACAGTAAATTTAAAATATATTAGGACAGGTGATTTCAATAAAAATATTAATAAATTATAAATATATAGAAAAAATATATATTTTTGTATGGACATTAATTCATTTGTAGCTTCCAATAGGCCATTTTCATGGAAGATATGTTGACATGTCACAGTAGGAAAAGCACAGGTGTAAATAATGAAATTAATGAGTCACACTGTCATGACTTACTGGGACATTTGAATACGTAAACGTTATTAGTAACACCTGTGATTGCGATTGCTTTGAAAAAGGCCTATTTAATAGTCATTGAATAAATCTTATACAGTACATTGTCTGTTAACAGTTACTACTTGACAGTCTTTGAATCTGAAATCAGAAATGGCTCTTGAAAGCCACTCTTACCTGTGATGAAGCAGGTTTTGGACAGAGGCTGAAGAGGAGGAGAGTTAACCAGAAGAAGATGTGATGCCACCTCATCCCTTTCATCATGTTTTTCCCTCTCTTCATTTCTCCTTCAGTGATGTTTTTCAGGTAAAATGGCCAAGGAAAAACAGGCCACCTCTTCCTTTTCCCCATCCTTTTCTCCCTTTGCTTGATTCCATCTTCTGTTTTTGCAGCTGACAGAATCCCAGAGACATCTGTCTTGCTCTTTTCCTTTCCTTCCACACATTTCCCCCCACTTTTTAGGTATTTTCTAACTCCCTTGCTGCATTTATTCCTTAAGTTACACTGCTCCTCTCTCCTTCTTCTATCCATCCTCTCTCTGCTGACCCCTCTGCCCCATGTTAGTCTTTTCCTTTTCGCCTTCTCTCCCTTTGCTCCTCCGTCGTCGTCTCTCTGTTCAATCCATCTCTGGCCTTTGACCCCACAAGATTCTAGAATTGTATTCTCCGAGGGGTCCAGCATGGTCCAAGGTTCTAGAATCTCGGACTGGGGTCCTGGAACATTCCCGGAGGCAGGGGGATGTTCAAGAACCTGGATTTCTTTCGGAAGCCTTCCAGCAGAGCTTGAATAAGTGATGACTGTCATGGTTTCATGGTTCCAGGGTTACAGGGACATTTTTTACAGGCCAGTGCCCCTAGGGTGAGGCTACGAAGCTTAGCTCTCTGTTACACTGTCTCTGTCCCTCGCGCACACACACCCACACCCACACACAAACCACAACCAAAGCCTTCACATGATAGGTAGGATTTCACAATCTAGAGAGGGAAAAGAGAGAGGGAGAGAAGGAAAGAGAGACGTGGTCAGACCAAAATCCAACATGAGACAAATCTGAGGAGAGTGAAATGTCATGCAGGCTATTCCCTAGCCAAAGCCTACACTATCATGTACAGCTTGATGGAGGCACAACTCAACTGATACTGCTACATTGCTTTCCCCTTTTCTTCATTTCCCATTGAATTAAACATGCCCTTTTTCCTTTGGCATCTGGCCCCCAGGTTTTTATCCAACTGAACGGGTTTTCACATACGTTTGTTGGAAATTGAGGCTTAGGCCAAAGCTCTCTTCATTACAATACTTATCAGCTTCAATTTCACATTTTGACACACACAAAGAGGCCAGCAGAGCAGTCATCTCTAGTGTTGAATTACTTGGACCCTCTTGCCTGCAATGTCCGTTAGAAAATAGGAAAGCTCACGGTGTATCTAATAACGGGTACTATATGCCGTACAAATTTGTAAATCTATGCAGATATTGTAACATGCTAAAATATCTGGTGGCTCCTCGTTGTTACCTGTTGTTGTGGATTCCCAGCACATAGCTCTAGCCCCATCACAAGTGCAGCGTCAAGATACATTCAACTTGTTGCTCTGGCATGAGTCGAGAAAAACAAGCTACCTGTATTTCTCCACACACCTGTCTGTCAGCGATAGCAGACACAGCTCCAGAAGAAAAAATAGTCCTTTTCAAACATGACATTAATTATTTTGTCCGTCGTTCTATCTCACACTTCGACAGGAAAGCTGAATGACAGCACAACTGAACTTGACAAAGCTCCTCTTTTTTTTCTCTCGGTCTTACCTCTCTCATTCAGAACATGCGGCACGCGGTGTTAAGGAGATTACCGCGAGACGCCATCTGGCCAGCAGCGCTCGAGGCGGCAGGATATTGGGCACAAAGTAACGACGATGCAACGTTACACTGTTGAGAACCAAGTAACGGAAACTTGAGAGCCCAGGGGGCGGTGTGAGAACAAACAGTGCGACATATGCGTTTTGTATCTGTTACAGAATACTAAAGATTGTCCGTGACAGTAAGGCATTAATATGCGATTTAAATAGCCTAATTACCCCCTGCCTGGTAGTAATGCTTTACCCCCCACTACGTGGGATGCGTCTGGGTTTCAGACAAGTGGCTCTCAGAGAAAAGAGGAACGCTACTGTCGTCGCTAGGCAACCGTGATCGCTCCGGCCAAAGAGCGTGTGGGTAGGAAAACATTAGATGGACTATCAGTCAAATTTATTTTTTTACTAAGATACTGCATCACAATTTAAGGGTGTAATGCATTATGGCACTGATGAGAAAAAAAAAACAAACAGAAAAAACAAACATGGAACCATGAAAAGGATGGGTGGATGGATAGATTGGGATCATTAACTCAAAGAATAACTCTCCACATTCTCTGCAATTCAGTTGTGCTCTCATACATTGACACAACCAATATTTGACCACTTTCTACAAACTAAACTGCTTTACACAAGTAAGACTGTAGGTTTCATCGAAACAAATTCAAAGTAACCATACTAAAATTTCAAAGCTCAATTAGAGGTGTTATATATATTTTGCACCCATTGGTTTGAGCTTGTTAACTCTTTTTGCATCAGTTTTTCAATTCACAAAAACATGAAAGAAATTAAATTAAAACAAGGCAACAACAGACAAAAAACACCCAAATACATATAAAGCATCAAAAGACTAGTATATAGGGAGATGTATTAATCAAAAGCATGATAAATAAAACATTTATGATTACAATTAGACACGCTTCTGAGAAATTACCAGAAGTCAACAAAGTATCAATTTTCAAAAGGAGAATGGGGCAGCAGATCTGAGATCAGTCATTCCAAGCTCAGTATTTACTGATGGTCCCTGTGCATAGCGAATAGTCACTCCATGTGAAATGGAGATATAGAGTTGACATCAAGGATGACTTAAAAGAAGGCCCTTTCATTTGCAGGAATGCCAGAAGGAGAAGCAAAGGAGCTAGCAAGGTGTCTTTCCCTGTCAGGAAATTTAATGGCAGTCACCAGGGATGTACTGCTATGTGTGCTATTAATTGGGCCTTGGTAACAATTAACCATGAATTACTAATTACAGTATGTGTCTGTGATGAAGCCCTGTATGCAAAAGTGACCAAACTCTGTAGCTGCTGCAAATGCCCCATGATACATGTAATTTAGACATCAAAAATATCTATATGTATTCTTATGTGTGCATTTGCCTGTGTGTGTGAAAATCTGAGTTGACTAATGTAAAAATCCAAATCATCAAATTCAATAAAAGAAAAAATGTAATGTAGATAAACTGTCTAATCTCTATCATAATGAACCGTAACCAAACTATGAAGTTGATCAGAATTTTTTTCCTTTCTTTTCTCAGTTAAATTTTTTTTTTGCTTCTGGTTCAAGTCTGTACTTGATTATTTGAAGAAGAAAGTGAAGGTGTATACATAATACTGACCGTGTGCACTATGACAACAAGAGAAAACAGTCACCATCAAATCTTATACTTAGTCATTTTTTCCCCCTCTTTCTTTGTTTTACTTTGGACCTATAGAAAATGCAATTTTAGACAAATGTTCTAAATAAAATTTTTACATTTTTGCTCCAGCAACATAAGCCAGCTACATGCATAAATCCTCTAGTTTCATAGAGCTCAACATCCACTAGCAAAATACAAACAATCCCCTCAACACACACACACACACAGCAGAAGCACTAGCTCGAGTATACAGTAGTTTAGACTTCCGTTGTGTGCTTAAGCGCTCTGCATTTAAATTGTGTAAACATTTCCACCAAAAAAAGACCCTCTCTTATATTTTTCCCTGCCAACAAGTTTTTACGTTATCATACTAATCGCGTTTGAACAGCTGCAATTTGCTTTGGTTGAACAAAGGCATTCTAACTAGGTTTTAATTAAGTGTTCCTAATGACCTTAAGGAGATTAGAGGTTCGCCTTCTAATCAATACCAGGCAGAGAGGAGCAAAGGGAGGGGAGAGGAGGAGAGGGGAGGTGGCTAGGGGCTAGGATAGAGGTAGGGAGGAAAGGGGTGGAGAAGGTAAAAAAAAAAAAAAAAAGGAGAAAGCAAAAGAGGGAAGGAGAGAGGAAGAAGAAGTGGAAGGTGGTGGAAGGAGGAGATTGAAATTGAATGGAGGGAGGAAGGAAGGAGAAAATGGAAAGTGGAGAAAGAAAACTATGAACTTGATCAGAAATATTTGCAAAAGGAAATAATAGTCTTTGTTAAATAAACATCATAATCGTAT
The DNA here is from genome assembly GCA_008360985.2 of Macquaria ambigua. Taxonomy (NCBI): domain Eukaryota; kingdom Metazoa; phylum Chordata; class Actinopteri; order Centrarchiformes; family Percichthyidae; genus Macquaria; species Macquaria ambigua. The sequence continues at coordinate 430,153 of VMKM01000204.1, forward strand.
CTACAGTTAGCCTGTGCATCTCTACACAAGCAATCATTCACATACAGAGCATGACCATTTACCCAGAACCTTCTCTTTTGGCATCCCTCATCATATTTTCCTCCTTTTGCTTCTTTCTTTTCCTCTCAGAGGGTGAAAATGACATCACACCACTGTGTCAGATCATCAAGAGCTTTGTTAGCCCAGAAGAGTTTCTCTTATCCTCTCCTCATAAGACATTTGCATAGATTTGCACAGTGTGTCCACATGACAGAGAATCTAGTCATACATTGATTGTACTAATTTATTCAGCCAGGCGCATTCAATTCCAGAGATTGAAGTGCTATCACACAAACGGGATTAAAACCGGATGACGATCGCACGATTAATATTGTCTCATTTTCTAAATTACTTATGTATGACTTATATTTGGCTAAATTGTGTTTGCTGGTCTAATAACATTAAGGGTAATATGGTAAATGTAGGCTGTAAATGTACCGTCTCTCTGAGTCTCCAGAGCAGCATGAATATGTATGGAGACATCCTTGGCCTCGCTGCTGATTAGGAAAAGTGGAATAAATTGATGGTGGGGCTCTGTGTTTTTTAGCAAAATACAATATTAGGTTGTCCATATGGAAATGTTACACACACATGCGTGCGCACACACACAGAGACACACACACACACATCTATTTTAGGCCTGATGCATTCAAGAGCAATTTTAACTCCTGAATAATAGCATGGTGGTGAGTGCATGCTCATCATTTGGCTGCCATTGATTTCAAATATTTTTCAGTGTGTGTGTGCACATGTCTGTATGCATGTATTTTAGCATGTATACATATGCGCATGAGTATATAGGTTAAAGGTGCATTGTGAAGTTTTCTTGTCTTGAAGAGAAACTGTACCTTACAAAACTTATATGTATTTTTGTTGGCCATATGACCCGTAGGGCCACGATACTAATCAAGAACCCAACACCATGGCTTAAAAAGCTGAAGCTAGTTTGGCAGTGCCTTAGGATGCAGCATCACGATAGCTGCTAGATGCTGGCATCCAAAAATTTCCAGCTCAGTAACTTCCCTCCAGTCAATTATGTTTTTTTTTCACAGGAGTTTATGAGAGAGGATAAAAGGGGAATAGGAAGATTTTTTCACATCTGTCTTTGTAGTCCATCTTTCAAATGTAAAACAGTAGCTTGCATCAAATGTGCAAATACATCAAATCTCCGAAACACCACAGCAACATGTTAAGTTGGCAACTGTGCTGGTCTGACTGAAATGTACTTTGCTGTGCTGGCGAAAGGTTTATTTAGGCTATCTCTTCCATTTTACTCTGCCACTTGCGTCATTCTGCTGTCTATACTCTATTTTGGTCACTTCTGTCCTCCACTCATACACCTCTCCCACACATCCCACTCTCCACAGGCACCACTCATTCTTTCCTTTATTCACTCTATTCCCTTCTCCCCTCCCCATGCCCTCAATCACTCTTACCGTCCTCCATCACCACTCTTTTCTAAATGTCCTCTTCTTTCTTGTCCTTGTTTTATGCAGCATTTTCTATAAATAGATACTATATATATATATATTTTAATCCATGTTCATCATTTATCCTCCTTGGCCCTAAATGAAATGCACCAGAAACTAGATATAAAAACAATTTGGCTTTTCCCAGGCTTTTCAGATTTTATACCCTTAAGTCACAGGGTCCATATTGTGTGTGTGTGTGTGTGTGTGTGTGTGTGTGTGTGTGTGTGTGTGCGTGCGCACTTTCTGCCCCCTATTGGGGTTGAGGCCAGTGACACCCTCAGGGCTGTGCCGTCCAATCCCCTCCATGCTGCGTTTCTATAGGATTGAATTAACCTCCTGCCTCTCTTGACAATGCACATACACATAATCATCCAGTCTCTCTCTCTCTCTCTCTCTCTCTCACACACACACACACACACACACACACACACTTTGTCTATGCCAATCACCTTTCCCCTGTCGAGGCTATATTATTAGCTTGGGGCACTTCAGCAACTATTATCACTTAGATTCACCCATGGGAATCAACCTACTAAATGCACAGCATTTGTTTATTTATTTCCTGGCTGCATAGGCACAACAATAGGTGTAGTACAAAATTAAGTATTAAAAGTTTTACTGTCTGTAAAACTTACTGCTGCATTGATTTCTGACCATGAGAGAGCAGAATGTAGAGAAATAGAGACTGCAAAAAAAAAAAAAAAAAGAACTTATATCTAAGTCACTGTCTTGTATTAAACACTTTTCCTTCAGCAAGTCTGCATTCACTTATAAGATGAATCTTGGGTTTTACTACTTTGAGTTGGAAAAATTAATCAAAATGTCCCTTTAAGTCATATTCCCACTTAAGAAGTCAAGTAGGTTTTCTCAAATGTCAGTTTCTGTGTGGCTTCTCAGACAGTGATCACTCAACAAATATCACTTCCATAAGATTTTATGCTTTGAAAACAAAAGTTTGCTTTTTAGCATGACATGATTTTAAATCAATCAACATACAAATAAATTAACGTTAGTTGGTTAAAACTGGGAATATTTCCTGTGTTTCCTTAAACCTCTGACTGTAAACAAATACACTGAAACATTTTGGAACATTTAATGCCATCTTTTCCCTACATGGCAACTGAACTATACAGTACAGTTAAGGTACAATTAAGGTTAGGTAAGGTACGGTTAAAGAGTAATTTAATTCTAGGCTAAGAAACAGTATTTCACTGCCCTCTCTGGTTGAAAGTTTGGTGGACAGAAATGTGCTCTGTCACAGTATCCTCAATCACCCCCCGAGTACGATTCTACATCTCTGCAGCAAGGTATAAAGTTAAACCACCAGAGGTTAGCAAAAACTAGATATTTAGCAGGTGTAAAGTTGCTCTTTAAGGTTCAGGAAATACTGTGGATATGTTAAAGATAAATAAATAAATAGTCTCCACTGATGGTTGGTCGGTGGTGGGACACCAACTCTAGTCTCCCTCAAGTCAGATCCCATTCACTGCCCCAATCTCCACACCTTTATTTTCTGCCTTGTTAAATAAAAGGAACTGAAAATTGCCATTGGAAGTAAATTGTGCGCTGCAGAACTGACTCTGGCCTGCAAACTGTAGGCAAATGTTAGCCTATTTAGATATTTTACATATTAGTTTTTCACAAAAGTGATAAATGAGGATAAACATTAATATGTTTAATACTGAGCGGCCAGGGACAGGGACAGGACCCAAATGCAGACAGAAGCATGCAGACAGGATCAGTTTGATGATTTAATTACAACACAACAGTCTAAAGGCTTACAGAACCACGAGGCAGGCAAGTGTCAAAACCGGAGAAGGCAGTCCAAACAGGCAAACAAATCCAAGGGGGCAGGCAGAAAATCCAAAGTAAAAAAAAAAAAAAAAAAAAACATCAGGCAAGGTTCAAAAACAGGCAGGTAAGAGATTTGGGGTAACAGAAGACAGAGGATAACAGGCAAAGGCATAAGACACATGGCAACTTTAACTAACTGGCAGGGAATGAGTGGAAAAGAGCTGGTTAAATATCTGCAGGGCTGATGAGGAAAGTGGGAACAGGTGAGCAGGTGGGCGGGGAAGGTCAGGTGACTGGGACTGGAGGGAAAGCAGTTACTGCAGGACAAGAGGGAGTGGCTGGAGTCAGAGTCAGTGAGATGGCTGAGACAGGTGGAAAAGTCAGAGGGCATCTGGTGGACAGGTAGAGAATGGCAGTGGTTAGGTTTGGGGTTGTGGGAATGTGGCTGAAGAGAAACAGAGCAGCAGAATGTGACAGAAGCACAACATTAAAATAATACTTGTAAGCTGTTGTGCAATTGGATTGATTTTGCCAGTGTACATTATGTGTTACAGTACAGGTGGAATAGTATGGTGTTTCATTCTTATTGTATCACTATTGTAATACACATGTTTAAATAAAAATGTATTCTGTATTCAAAAATTAAGTAATATTTATAAAAATGCATACTTTTCTCAGAACTAAATTTCAGATCCTTCTCTTGTGTCTTGACAGTTAGTGAAGTAGTTTGTGCTTTAAATACTGACACGTGTGTTTTTAACGTACATATCGGCCCTGGTAAGCTCTAATTGGTTTTCCGAGGAAATGTGGCCGCTGCATATCAAACCTTCCAGCAATCTATTGGCCACTAGTGGGTGATTTTAAGTGCCACTAATTCACTGGCCAGTGACACATCAGACTATTTATTAAAGTACACTAACTTAATGAATGGCCCATAGAATGGAGAGTTAAAACATTTACTGTCCTTAGAGAGAGATAGAGAGCAATAGACACAGAAAGAGGAAGGGAAGGGGGAGAGAGAGAGGGAAAGAGAGAGGAGAGAGTGAGAATGAATGACCCATCGTATAGAGTTAAGACGTTAAAAGTGCAAATAGACAGCTGACCCTCTTATAGCTCGCACACGCAGCTCAGAAGCGCGCAGCCACCTAAGCCACTTTACACCCTGTGAGATAGAGGGATGGGGGACAGAATGGGAAACGAGAGAGGAAAGGATGGAGAATGGGATGACACAAGACGATGGGATGTTGGGGAAATGGAAAGAGGTGATTGATAGAAGTGGGGCAAGTGAGCACAGGTGATTTATATTTATAGTGAATAAGATGGAAAAACAGTGAATGACAAAAAAGAATGGAGGGAAGATCAAAGAATGAACGAGAAAGAGACATAGTGTATAAAGAGAAAAGGAGACAGAGTGAAAGAGGGAGAGAACGTAGAAGAAGTAAATCATTGTAGGTTTGCTCAAACGAGGGGCCATAAATTACAAGCAGAGTGGTTTGCTAGTTAGCATGTAAGCTAAATAGGCCATATGCGATTTGATGGAGAGCGGGTCAATGGAGAGCACAGGACAAGGAGAGAAGAAACAAAAAGAGAAAGAAAAACAAGGGAGAGAGTAACATGGGAGAAAGGAAAGTTACTCTTCATTTCCGCTTGCAACTGCTCTTATGTAATTTCTCAATCCCTCTGTCATGCTTTTCATTTTCTTCCTCTTTTTTGGATATTATTTGCTGCCTTGATAGAAACAAAGAGGACGGAAAAAAGAAAAAAAGACCAGAGAGTGATTTATTATGAAAGTCATTAGAGGGATTTGGTCACAACACTTATGTTACTGTATTTTATCTATAAAAGATATTTTCCAATATCTGTGTTATATATTTCATGTGTATTTTTCTCATCTGTGCCCATATTATTGCACTAGTTCGTTTGGCACTGTGTTACCCTCCCTATCTGTGTTTTAGTGTGTGTTTGTGTGTGTGTGTGTGTGTGTGTGTGTGTGTGTGCGTGCGTGCGTGTGTTGTTTGTGTGTGTGTGTGTGTGTGTGTGTGTGTGTCAGGGGAGCTAGATGCTGTGAAAGGCCATTACCACCGTGAGTCCATGTCACTAGGCCTGTGAAACCCAAGGGAACCCGACCACTGATACAAGGGGATACAGGGATAAGACACACACACACACACACACACACACACACACACACACACACACACACACACACACACAAAGGCACATAGAAATTTAGACACATACAAATAGAGCTGACATATGACCACATGTGGACCCCACAAGATTGTAAAATTATAAATCACACATGCCAAAATGAATACACAACCACCCCCCCACACACATATATATAAATATATATATATATATATGTACTGTATATATATATATACACACAAGGGGGGTTAAATAGCCCCAAAACAGGCCTTTGAAACACCATCAGTGTGAAGCTGCCACACATTAGCACTTCACAGGTCACAGCACCTAAAAAAGATATGGTCACCCCTGGAGACTGACCCTGTTTGGCACCACATTAGGAGGAGAAAATCATCTCCAGACTTCCAAACACAATAAGAACTGCTCTGAAATGAAATCAGACTCCAGTATGAGGTCTGAATGTAGCAGCCTGGTTGTGTAACTGTATGTTCCACATTAAACAAAATCACTGATTTCTGAATAAAACTGCAAGATCTTCCCCCAGAACTAGAAAGGAGCTGCATTGCCTTTAAAAAAAAAAGTAAGCATTGCATTATATACCCCCGCTGATAACAGGCCATAATCATTGCCCTGGTTTTCTTCAAATGTCACATATTGTCAATCCTTTAGCAACTGGATGCGACAAAGGGTTCTCCTTGTCAGCTGTGACAAAACAGGAAACCAATGACAAGGGCACCTCTAAACACCTCAGTCTTATGATTACCTCATATTTAAGCCTTTTTCTGTGTTCTTGAATTATTCTTCTTTCTGTTGTTTAGCATACTGAAGAGTGATATATGTGTTCTTACTCTACTCTCTAATTATTACTACTGCTAATGGTCTACATAGACATTCAAACTGTCACAATGAACATTTCAGAGTTGGACAATTAAAGACAAATGAAGAAAATTAAGATCACACATGGCAGTGAAATAAAAACAATTACATTACAGAAACTAATAGAAACAGTATTACATACAAGTGAGTGCAACATGTAACAATCTGTTTTTGTGTCTGCCTTTGCCACTCCTAAGAATACATTAGGCTGTATTGCAGTTCACAACAGACAAAAGTTTTATTCCCCCCTCCCTCACTTAACCAATACTGTGTTGCTTGTTGCTACATCTAGCATGTTGTGTTGTACACATGGAAATCGCTACAAAGCAGTGAGATTCCATGAGAAGAGTTAGTTGAGGTTGAACGGTGCTCACAGTTCATCGCATGTCCACCACCCAGAACAATTGCCAGCACTGATGTAAACGGCTGTATGTTCTGTACTCACCTGCCGAAGTTAAGTAAAGTTCCAAAAACAGAAGATTACTTGTGGTGTGAAGTGATTTCCACCCACGCACATCCAGACGAAGTAGCGTAGCTTACTTCAGGAGCCCATGCACGACAATATTAATGAGGGCAGACTAACTGGTTTCAGTGACCAAAGGTGCCTGTGTGCACGGGTTGCTGTTTTTAGACCAGAATTACTTAATATCACCACAAATCCTGTCCACTTGCTCATGAAAGCTCAAATGTCCATCAATTCGAATACCTCTCTTCTTAATGAATTTTCTTTGGAAGTGTACCTCATTTATAGTAAATGAAGGTAATGGAGTTATTTGAATAGAAAAGGATCTTTATTCTTTGGATTTGGATTCATTAAGTTGTGGAAATATTGGTAACATTCAACACTTCATATCTGCGAGGCAGCTTCTACGACTGTGTAGACTAATGGTGCCATTAGGTGTTATGGGAAGCTATAACTGTGTGTCATCGGTAGAACAGTGAAACTTTATGCATGTAAATGGAGAATGAAATGGGGCCGAAAAATTAACCCTGCGGGACCCCCAAAATAATAATCTGCAATGAATGAAGTGTCTATAGTGACTGAAAATGCCTTATCAGATGGCTGGGTTTTAAACCACTGAAAAACCCAGCTCATCACTATTATCAACAGTGACAGATCGGGGTTATATCCTCTTTTTAGTGCTTAAGTTAAACAGTCACAAAAAGCTGTGTCATGCATTAGTCTGTTATGCTGAGCAGAGTACAATAGACCTGTGCTGAGTTTTATTTTCTTGTACACAAAACAAGATACAACCAATTTGATTACTGAGAATTGAGAAATTGAAAAATGAGTTAAAAAAACAACAACAGAGAAACATAGCAGGAGGAGATTATGTGAGAAAAGAGGAGATAGCAGAGGAGCAAGATAAAGGGGTGAAAGATGCTCAGAGAGAGACAGAGATAGAAGGAGAGATGTAGATGAAGCCAGAAGGTGGAGGAGGAGAAGAGAGGAGTTAAGTTGGCCATTAGCGATGCGGCGTGTGGAGCCCACTCTTACATGCGTTCCACAAGGTTAACGATAAGAGCCCCTCAGCAGCTGAAATGCTCAAGTAGCTTTTATCGTATCATAATAATGAATCAAAGATAAAATAAAATAAATGAACTCCAAAAGGCAAGCAAGTAAAATAAAACGTATGTGCAGAGGGCCGGGTGACCAGGCAGCAACCCAAATAGAAAAGAGAGAGGGAGAAAAGAGAGAAGGCAGGAAAAAAAAGGAATAAAAATCTCACTCTCTTTCAGCTAATATCTTCTTATGTCATCTGGTTGAAAAATATTTGCCTGGGTCAGGGCTCCCCCTGTTAGAAAAAGGCTTCTTAAAACGCTTCACGGTTCTCTGCTACATTAAATATCTGGCCTCTGCATCCCATTTACTGCTGCTGGCTATTAGGGGACAGAGAGAGAGAGAGAGAGAGAGAGAGAGAGAGAGAGAGAGAGAGAGAGAGAGAGTATGTGAGGTTGACAGAGAAAGAGGTAATAGAGTAAAATAAAAACGGGGGACATGAAGGGATGGGGAGACAGCAAGAAAGAGTATGTATGAGAGATAAAAGCAGAAAACAGGAAGTAAGAATATTAAAGAAGAGCAGAGGCAAATAATTAAAAACACAACAGTTAAAGGATCAGAGAAAGAAAGGGTAATATGATGACAAAGCCTCTGCTGATTTGTTTTCTAGACATGTTTCTTCATGCTTTTGTAAAGATCTCTTCTTTTTAATGTTGTACACAGTATGTCTGACATCAGTGTGTGTGTTTAGTGCCCTTGGCAAGAGCAGGAGATCTGGCCCTTCAGAGTGGACGGTAGTTAGCCACCCACCGGAGCAAGCTGTTACCACTTCCTTTCTCCTCCTTCTCCTCCCATCCTCTCCCTCTCTCCACCCCTCCCTTTCACTCTTTCCTTTCATTCTTCACCGTTTCATTTTAGTTTACATGAAAAGATGGTAGTTTAAACACAGTACAATAGGAGCGTGACAGTAGCCTAGAGTTGACATCGAAGTCCATGTTTGATTGCTCTAGACTGATGGATAAATTGGCATTTAGCAAAGAAATGATAAACATGCTCCCCTAACTTGACAACTGCAGCTCTAGTACCCTTTAGCAAGTCATTAAAATGCATTATAAAGCACTTGAACACTGTTAAAAAAATGACTGGTTATGTATTGTGCATTTCTTGGACTTCTTTGTTGTGCAAAGGTTTATGTAGCTATTTGTTTTCAGTGAAGTATGATATGCATAAAAATGTAGTCAGTGAAGTTTTGGTGCTGGGATGGGACAGCCAATTTCGCTGTCCCAGAGTCTTCATAAGGTTAGTTTTTGTTGCTCCATTCTGTGGGACGGTTGCAGTCCCCCCTTTAAATTTCCCTCCTGTGCTCCTGACCTGGTATGGACTGTCCCAATTGCTATCAACCATGCTTGATGTTTTTGTCCTGTAGTTGGACTGTTTGAACAAAAGGAAATTCTCACTCTGTGTCTGCCAGGTGTGCTTCAGATAACACTGAGACAATTTATGCCAGGTAATATGAGGTGTCTCTAAACAAAATGGCGTGTAGTGGGCACGCAGTCTATAAGGTGCAGCTGCCACCTCTGTCTTGCTACTGCTCTCTTCTCCACCTACAGGTGTGTAACCCAAAAGTCAAGGCTTCATCAAGACTGTTTCAAGCTCTACGTGGGCGTTCACACAGAAAACAGCCCTGCGTTAAAACAATGCAAGAGGCTGCTTTGGTAGGGCCGTGTTGCTTCAGGTTCCGATGAGACGGGAAATATGATCCAGGAAGCCCAGTTTGAATAACAGATCCATGAGTTTGACGACTTACCAGAAGCCAGGTGAAACAGGATTTTACAACACTGGAAAGTTATCACGGCTGCAATTATTTTATCTTTTATCATCAGGTAGAGAGTAGAAATACGACATTCAAGTTACAAAGCAATCTAAGCACGCTTGCACATATTTGATTAGCCAACGCAACACCTTGCTGGATGATGCTTCACTTTGTTGCTGCAAAAGCGGAGCCAGATTCAACTTTTTTGCCGAACTGTTGTCTGTCTGAACGTGGTGTAATTCTAATCTTGCAAAGTAGAGCGCTGCTGGAAACTAGCATGCATGCTCTGTGAACTGATCTTAAAAATTATGTGTTTATTATAAAGTACCACTCGAAAAGAAAACACGCATATTGGAAAAACAACAAAATGTGTGTAAAAATCAGAGACAAAAGACAGGTGTCAAAACTGGAAGCCTGGTTTTAATTGATATTGCTCTACTGTAATAATCCTGAAAGGCATAGTCTGGAGTAACACATGTAATGTTTCAACCCATAGTAGTTTAAGTTACAGAATCATAGGTCTCTCTTTTTGCATTGAACAATATATACAATGTGAAATAAATACATTTACACAAATGGACATTATTGTTGGAGCACACTTGTATGATACACGTCACAAAAATATACAGGTTATTGTTTCTTTTTTTTTTTTTCTTTTCATTTACTGATGTGAAGCACATCTAAAATCTACAGACATGTTTTTAATAACACTACAGGGTCTTCTCTCGTACACAACTCTTCTCCACCACGCAAGGGTCCTTTTTTTCATCTTTAAATATCCTTTGTATCCAAATGTGTCATCTTTCTCTCTCCCTTGAATATTTTCTTCACATTTGCAAATTCAGACTGCAGGGTTAGCTGCAGCACAAGTGGCAGTTACATTTGGGGATTAAATACAACTAAATGACTAAACACTGTAGAGCTGTAGATAGATACAGTTTGGCCTTAGCAGATTCCAGGGGCAGCCATGGTAGATGGACAATCCTGCTTTGTCGCTATGCCTAAGTAACCTTCTGTTCCAGCTAAACTATTGTTACACAGAGTATTTGCAGCTAATGGATCTAAGTTCCAGATGAGGGCGATAACATGGTGCCCAATGTGCAACCAGGTCAAACTCTTTCTATCAGTGGCTCTGCAAAAACCCAGACAGTCCTTCTTCCAACGCTCCTCATAGAAAATACCAGTTTGGTTTGTTGTCATTTATATGGTTTTAACACTAACTGCAGAATCATTTTAATAGCTACGGCAGCATTTGGATGTATAACCCAACACAAACAAGTGCAACTCATGTCTCGTCATTGTACAGTCATTAAAAAATGTTGCTTTTTAACTAGAAAAAAACATAGTTCAAGGGAAAACACTTTCGTCTTGTACATCTAAAGAATATCTTGGCTATGAGCAGCAAGTTATATCAAAACCTCTGAAAGAATCACACAATCTCCCTCCTGATTTTAGCTGGTACATTTGTTTTTGTTTTTTTTACTTTTTTAGTCATCAGAAATAACAGCAGCTGACCATGAACGTCATGAATTACTTGATTGAAAAATTCTACATATCAGTATTTGCTAGTATTTGCTAATAATTTGCTGAGCCTTTATCAGCTCAGGGAGACGTGTTAACATCTTTCATCGTGTTGAATTGTTCAGAAGTACACAGGATTGGTTTGACAACTGACAAATAAATAAAAACAGTAACAGAAGAGAAACAATAGTAAGAAAAGAGCACCTTTCTTCCATAAATTGTTTGTAGAGTAATGTACAGGTGGATGATAAGTAATACCATCTTTCTGACAATGAGACGGTGTTTGAAGTTACAATCAAAATAGGAAATTCAACTCTGTGATCAGGGACTTCACCTACAAATATCTTTTATGCACCTGTGAAATAATTTGTATGTATAATTCCTCTCTAAAACATTATATGTTAATGTTTAAGACCTTTGAATTTATGCTATTTGTAGCGCAGAATCTATAAATCTATAAATGTGTATAAAGACGTACAATGAGTATAATAACAAGTTCATTAAAGGACGTTGAGACTTTGAGTTTAAATCTTGACTTTGTGGTTCTTAATTCTGGGGCCAAAGCAGAAACATGTCCCACAATGTAATGAGTGCAAGAGAAACAGCATTTGCAAACTAAACTTGTCGAGCTTTTTCTTCAACATTTCCCATCAACCCAAAAAAACCTTACCTAACCTCCCAACCTTCATCTCTCCGATCACTCTTTACTCTTTGTTGTAAAACAAGATATTTTCCAGGAAATGAGCTGAAAAACAGGACACAACAAGGGGGAAAAAAGTTTTTCAATCTTCATATTTTCTCTTTTTGACTGCTGAAACAGTAAAGATAATGGTTGAGCCGAGCTGTATGGAAGGCGGTTATGTACAGCGAGTTTATCAAAAAAGTCACCTACAGTTCTGAATTACTCAAATGTCCTTTTCATTTCATCGTTATTTAAACCTAAAGATATACAGTATATTGTTTATTCTACAGGAAAGTTACACAAATGATCCCTTTTTAAATACTTGTATGGTGTTTCTTCATTTAGATACTAAATATTTAATTATTTATGTATAGTTTGGTAAAGATGAATACTGTAATTTGATCTTGGTGGTCTAGTTAAGTTTCTAGAAGAAGAGCCTTATATCCGGTTCGGTTCATTGGGAGAGAGTCCGGCACCCAGACCCCCAGCGGACTGATCCGACAGACAGACGACATGGCCTCTACTCTACTCTGTGTTGTCTAAAGAAGAAGCACACGGCACAAGAACGGGAATCACCACAAGAAAAAGTTCACAGCAACGCCTTAGAGGACTCAACAGAGGAGGAAAGGATCAAACAGAAAGAGGACTTTAAAACAAAACAGATAAAACCAAAGAAACAGGGTTTTTTCTTGATAGAAAAAACAGCGAACATGAAACACACATCGAGGCTGAACTACATTTTTTTTTTCCTTTTTTTCCTCTCGATTTTGTTTCCAATAAAATGTCTTATGTTAGAATTATAATCTGTATAATTTACAATATACAATGTTTAAGAAGGCTGAGAAAATACCCCTTACTAATAATACTGATGTTTGATACAGAGCGTGTGATGTTAGAGATCAACTACACTTAAACTGCAGCACTCCTCAGCTGTGACAAGTTGCCATTTTATATTAGATTACACATTTTGGCATTCTTATTCGTCTTTAGAAATTACATAAACAATGATATAAAAAAATCCCTCCACTGTCCTCACCTGTTAAAGCTGTGATCAGGCAACCATACAGTATGCAATCTTACTATAACAATGAAACCAATGTTCCTTCACTTGACTGTAAGATGTCAGACAGCTTCCTGTAAGCTCAACTTTCCATTTCTTGCCCCTAAACACTCCAGTTTAATTTAACAGTCAAGTTTTTGATGCTGAATTTAAAAAATGGCCGGAAATCACTATAAAAAAATGAGCACTTACGGGTTAAGGCTTTAATTAATTAAGGTAATTAAATTAAATTAAATTACATTTTATGAGACCTCTGTATGTCCACTTAAAATGCAGGTTTCGTTGTAAATTTTAAGTACAACACAAACTAGTAGACAGATAGTTATCTGAAACAAATGTATGAATATTAGTAAAGCCGCAATTTACTCTAAAGACTTTTAAATTTGATCAATTTAGATTGTATTTGGTAGGATTCTTGTCTTCGCCATTACAACACAAACATTTCTCTTAAAATGTTTCAATAAAGTCTCTACCAACAAGAAGTAGAATAGTGAGCTCACACAAAACTGTCCGTTGTGTTTTGTTATGCAGATGATGTTTTGTTATTTCTGGTACCATTTCCCTCAGCACAGATCCAGATTTAGTCAGGTTATTCTGATGGTCCCCGCACTCGGCCACATGGCTGAAGAAACATACACCTTATGGACAAAAACTGTGTATTACTGAACAGTTGATTTTAAACAAAGAACTGTCTTGTTTTTAAAAGTGACAGCAAAGAGAGCCTGGTCACAAGAAAGGTGCAAACATCAGAACCATGGGATAATTGCAAACTGGATGTTGGATCTTTTAGTTTTTAGCTGCTTGTGTTACTTCTTCAACCGTCAAAAATACCACACAGCTTTTATGTAACATTAACATCTCATCCTCACATTTCTGGTCCATATTTGTTCCTGTCTCTAACAGAGGAAATATTGACTGTTATCTAATAGCTTATGGCAAGTTACACAGAAAGAAGGAGAAGCTACAAACTCTCCTCAAATCCCCAACCTCTCTCTCCCAAATTTAAGACTGGCACATTATGTTAATATTGCAGACTTAGTCCATATGCACAAACCCCTCCTTTAAAAACCACTATTGCTCAGAGTTTTCTAAGATAAACGCTGATTTGTTAATACATTATTACTTGTTATATTTATATATATATGATAATTGCTGAAAGTGGTCAAGCTGATAGAAAAAAGGAAAGACATATTGATTGATTCAGTTTTAAGAAGACAATATTAATAACAAAAACAAAGCCGTGTTATATGTCATATACAGGATGACAGTTATTTACAACCCTAATACTGGTATCATCGCTAAGATTATTTTCAAGATAGAAATAAAGAAAAAAATAAGGAGTTTGAAAGCAACAATAGTTGTTTTTCAGTCAGTTTTGTCAGCACACCTTTCCTTCTGGTTTGTATTGCGTTGAGTGACTGAAGCTCCCTCATCACTCCCTGAATGAATCACAAAAACATCCCTGTACTGACGCAAGAGATGAGCTGGAAGTTGTGAATGCAACAGAGCAAGGAGGCTAGTACTGACGTGACACTTTGCAGTTTTTGGAGTTTGGGTAATGAGCATGGGCTGGACTATTCTTAATGGCACATTGACAGACTGAAATCTCTACTGACTTGTGTGTGGTGAGCTACAAACCTGGGCCACTAAGCGGCTGAAAATGTTTCGATAGACGTCCAAACACAAGAGGAGCGTTTGACAGGACAAATCACAGAGAATGAATGTGGACTGAGCCTACATCTACCAGCTGGACAAGCAGGAATCCATTCTTGACAGTATAGATCAAGTCTTATTTCGTTATTAGTAATAGTAATATTTTACTCATAAACTCTGTCAATCAATCACACCTCAAGTGGTTTGAATATTTCAAAACATTTTCAGCCACGTCAAGTGTGCAAACACTAATACTGTGGTAATACTGACAGGTTTGGGAGGCCAGGGTCACTGGTCCTCAACAAATACAACCAATGGTAAAGTTGTAGTTGAAGTCGGGGAGTCATGGGAAACCAGGAGCTGAATTTAGGGAGAACCAGAAAGTGTTTACAGCAGTGGTTTCCAATCCTGGTCCTTGAAACTCTTGAGCCCTGCTGGTTTCCATAATAACCACTACAAATTTAAAGAACTGGCGGAACAGAAAACCAGCAGTGCTCTTGAGGGTCAGCATTGAACGCCACTGGTAGATCAAACCAGAAACAATTTTGGGTAATGACAGTAAAGTTTGCTGGCATCCTCTGAATGGATGAGCTCCATTCTTTGGCAGGGCAAATCTCCTCTTCTTTTCTTTCTGTCCATCCATCCAAATTTCATTGTACATGTAATTTGACAACAAACGTCATTAATACTTCTTTAGTGTTCATTTTTTCCCCACTCGTTTTCTTCTTGAACACTTAAAAAACTCTGTTGGGGGAAATAGGGAGGGAAAAGGAGATACGAGTGCAGTCTTACAGTCTCTCAGGACTAAAATGAAGAGTTTTCAGTTTCTTTTAAATGTGTCCTCATTTAAGCATTAAGTGTCATTAATAACATCTTAATCGTTATTAGATGTATAAGAGTTTTGCCATCTTCAATGTTCGGAGCCACTGTGGTAACTGTTAAGTGATTGTTAATAGTTTTAAAAGGAAATATCATCTTTCCTTAGTAATAGGGGGGTCATGTCAGTCTGTCAACATCTTCCCCAAAACAAAAGGTCAAGTGAGCGCCCTGTTGTCAAAGACGGCGGAGGTTTAGGGGTTCAGGTAAGAGGTTTAGGTTACTTGCTTATTCATAGGGGGATGTGTCATACTTCAGGGACATATTTCTGTGTGCGTGTGTGTAAGAGTGTGTGCGTGTAAAAGAGCAAGAGGTCATTCAAAGTGAGAGTTTGAGTTGAAGCTCAGGTGGTTCAGACTGGTGTCTAGCTGTCCTTCCATCAATTCCCCCGTCCTCAGACCTTGGCTTCCAGCAGCTCCAGGAAGAGTTTGTGCATTGGGACTTTGCCGTCCTGCTTGATGCTGTAGAAGTGTTGCACAGCCTTGGTGGAGGTCTGACGGAGCAGGGGGAGGGTCATGAGCAGCTTGCCTGCCCGGCGGGGATCCTCCTGGTGTTGGGCTGCCTCGTAGTCCTGCAGGGCCTCGTGGAGCACATCCTGGAGCTTCTGCACTGCATCCACATCTTCAATGTGCATGGAGTCTGGAGAAGGAAGGAAGAAAAATACATGAGTAAAATTCAAATGTGGACAAAAAGATATTTGATCAGGCATTTGTAGTATTCTCCACAGATTAAATTCACATTGTTATATGCTGCAAATACATTTTATATGCAACATATCAATATAAGGACATTTTTAGTTATTATTAGAACACGATGCCATTGAACAATGCATTTGTATGAATGAAAAACATAGTGTGCAATGAACTCTTTGACTGACTGAAATGCTTATGTTCAGCATTGTCCAGCAATAAAGGCAGGCAAGTTTTGCAGTGTAGAAAGCTCCCACAACTCTCTCAGATAATGTTTACAACAGTATGTGTCTTTGTCAGTACCTGTGCCCCCTCTGTCTGCTGTGTTATTGCTCAGTGCTGCAAGGGGGAGCTGTGCTAAAGATTCAATCCAAAATCCAAAGAGGCTCAATGCAGGGAGGACGCTGAAAGCCACAACTTGGGGTTGGAAATTCTTTATGGTGTAGTCAAATGTGATTTTGACGTATATTAAAAAAGTGCAAAAGACTTATATAAAATTGTGAAAACCATTTGTGTTTTTTTTTTTTTACTGCAGACCAAGGAGAGTTTTGCAAAATGTTCAACTACAATTATTATTATGAATAATGTATTTTACAATTAAACACTCTTTAGCTAAACTAAAACATTGCTCTGTGATATGGATTTAAAACCTACAATTTCTAAAGCTAAATCCAGGAATAGGGCTTTAAATTCAGGGGCTGCTCTCTTCTCTGTCTTTACAGAGTGGATCTGTGGGTGTGATGAATGGACAGACAAAGAGACGAGTGGGCGGAGAAAAAAGAGATAGACTTGTAGAATGATGGAGAGATGCAGGAACACCTGAGAGTCTGTGTGTGTGTGTGTGTGTGCATAAGCATTTGGCTACACACATCTGTAATCTCTCTTTGAGCTGGCATGTGAGGTGTGTTTCAGCATATGTGGCAGTAAAGGCTGAGAATGTCCCTCAATGATAATGCTCCATATTGCCCCTTAGGGAGGCAAAGTCTTAATGTGAGCTGGCCTTTAGCTCCCAACCTCCGATCAATGTCGCCGATCAATGACTACATGCATGTTAAATAATAATCACAAGGCAACTATTGATAGGCCACCACACCCCAACACACACACTTACACACACAAACCAGACCTGCCGAGGGGCTGAGACGTGTACGCATTAGAAAATGCTAAGGTATTTCATACATAGACACACACACACACACGTGTATGACAACACAATCTGATGTATGCACTCAATATAAACTCTATATAAACTGCATGGAGCTCTCAAAACACTGTATGTGTGTCTGTGAGCGGGTGGGAGAATATACAATGTGTCAGTGGTATATAAACAGCAGCTTTTGTTATGTCCTTTTATCACCAACCACTTCACATTTTACTATCTTCACTATCTCTTTTAGGGTAGCTGTGTATTTGATAGCAACAAATTCCTGAGTATTTCAAATTTCTGGATGTTTCTGTGGGAAGATGCTAGTGTGTATGCGTGTGTCTGTGTGTGTTTGTTGAATGTCACTGGTGGATTCAAATAAAGCATTTAATGTGTGATCCCATTTTGTGAAGTGTTATTGTTTGTCTGCTGGAGCAGCTTTGGCCTTTATCGCAGGATACCGACTTGTGATCCATCCAGTACATCTCAAATCATACTTCTTACACACGCTCACACCATCCACAGGCACAGAAGTTAAATACACACATGTACACACTAACAAACCTTAGTAAAGAAAGTATGAACTTAATAAACTTAACAAACATACACTTAATGGTAACTGAAACATAAAAATGATTCTGTGCAGACACAGCCACATACACACTGATGTGCACACTTACACGTACACAAACACAATCAAATACACAGTGATCTATACAGTGTAATGCATGTATCAGTATGCAGGACCAGACCAGTCAGTGAGTTGGATTCTATAGGGATCAATAGAAAACTCTAGCTTCTATCACTTCTCAAATGTTCTACTTTTTCCCAGTTTAAATAAGAATGGGTGGTCCACACTGGATTTGTTTTCATACTTTGCTGCTTGATGATATTTTGCTCAGTGGAAAGCATTATGAGGGAGGGAAAAATGATCTCCATTAATGTTAATGAGTGTATGATTATTATTTACATTTTTTTGTTCAAAAGAACATAAAACAGCATTTTTGCCAATATAAGCTTCTGTTTTGCAGATCACTGTATTCCCAGTATGACTTACTTTTACTTCTCTTTAAATTTTCTTTCATTATTTTCAGGCCAAATCTTTAGCTGCGCTTATGCTGCATCTCTTGTTAAATGAAAACACAATATAAACTTTGTACTGTACATACTGTAAAGTGACAAACACATAATAAACGTGCTAAATGCACATTTTATATTACTGTCGGTCACAATTAAAAAACAATCCCTTTCTCCTCTTTATTCTTAGATTTCTAATAAGTGGTAGTATAGCCTATAATGACCATACGTTAAAATGAAGTTTAATGAGTTTCACATTGTTTTTGATTAATATTGTGTGTTTAGCATTTAAGCTGGTAGACATGGCTGCAGCCTGTGCTGTGACCCGCAGCACACTCACAAGTAAAACAGCAGACGTTAATGAGCACGAGCACATAAAGCTGTTAAAACACACGTTAACATGGAACTCAGTGCACACACGCACATAAATGAATGCACAGACACACACACACAGACACAGACACACACACACACACACACACACACACATACAGACACCCACACGTGCCTCCTGTTTCCCATGGCTAGTTTAGCTGTCTTTACATGTGGGGCACGTTTGCTAACATTTCTTAAGGCTGGGCTTCATTAATGCAGACGATTAGCATCCTGTGAATTAATTAGTGTCAGTGCCCTTCAAAATGCTAATGCTAGCATTCTGTTGTCTTGAAGAGCAGTTAGAGAGTCTGGGCAATGATGCAAAGTTCTTATTTGGGCATCAGCTGTTTCGATTTCAATCAGTTAAATGGATGACTATTTCAAATGTGAGTTTTCTCAACAGTGAGGTCAGCTTCTGATGGATAATTACTCTCGGGATTTATCTGGATATTTTTTGAGTTGAATGTTCCAAACTGACAAAGGGATTTCATCTTCACATAACATTAGCAACATGCAAAACTGCAGAAAAACAATTATATTCTAGTTTGACATTTAGTCAGTTAGTCATCTACCTTTCCAGCACAGTAACAATGGTATTGAAACCCCATTCTTTATAATGCAGACCAATACAACACCACCGCTAACTCAGAAAGTCTAAAGTCTAAAGTCAAAGGATCTAGAGCTTTAACGATTAGTTGATTTATCGACTATTCCATCTACAGAAAATGAACTGGCAATTGATTAATCATTTAAATTCATTTTCAGGCAGAAATACTAAATATTCTCTGGTTCCAGCTTCTCAGATGTGAGTATTTGCTGCTTTTCTCTGATTTATATCTTTGTGAAATAGATATATTTGGTTTGTATTCGCTGATCGGCCAAAACAAGCAATGTGAAGATGTCATGCTGGGACTTTTCAGTATTTTGTGATATTTTATGGACCGAAAGATTCACTGATTAATCAAGAAAATAAGTGGCAGATTTATCGATAAAGAAATGAATTGTTAGTTGGCGTAGTTGGTTCAACACCCTTCTGACACACTGACAACAATAATTGGACATTATAACCTTCACAATGTTGTTTTGAATTGCAAATCATTGTACAAGTGTACATTTCAGTTTAATTATGACTTTGGACATTTCATTTATGCTTTTGAAATCTGATGCACCAGCGTTTAAACCACTCTGTCTCTCTCTGCAAGACCTGTCAACACATCCAGGCCAATGGAAATCTTAGAGGCAACATGGACTAAGTAACACCTGTTTGCCAAATAACTCATCATAATCATCATCGTGATCGTCGACACTGTTGTCCAGCCGGCAGAACCAGCCAGCTTTCTCAACTTTCAGTCAGCAACATTTATAGACCAGCACACACACACATGCACACACACATATAGGCAAGAGATTGATTGTGACACATAGCCCACAGGAAAACAACATGTCAATATTTTCTGCATGTGCATGACAGTATGTACTGTATGTGTGTGAGCAAAACATTTTTCAGTGGCTTACATTTAAGTACACACTAATCTTATATGTTTGATTGTATGTTTATGTATGTGTCAGAGAGATGAAATTGGCATATTTGAGAAAAAGAGTGTGTGTGTGTGTGTGTTGGCATATGTGCATGTGTGTCGATGGTGGCAGAATCAGAACAAAAGGCCCCTCCCTCCCTATTCAAAGCTCTCCCATTTAAACACATTGTATTGACAGCTCCCCCCTTGTAATTAAAGAGTACTGAAGAGCTGGCTGGCTTCCAAGACAAAGTTCAAAAGACGGGTCATGGGAGGAAGAAGGCGTGTGTGTGTGAGAGAGAGAGAGAGTGTGTGTGTGCGTGTGTGTGTCAGTCAGCTGTCGATGCAGCTGGACACATCAGAGAGGGGGCTTTATCGACAGACTTTGGGTTCTAATGATTTCACCTTATTTAACAGGCATCTGAAGAGACGACTATGCTAATTGTAAAAGGGATCGTCACTTTGTTTGGGGGTGGGAGGTGGGCTTCAGGTTGAAGACGTGTGTGTGTGTTTGTATGGTGCCTTTGTGTGTGTATGCATGCGTAAAATAACTATAGGCATGTGTGACTATTAGAGTATGACGAGATAACTGTGTGTGGCTTTAACAGTGAAAGTGGGAGGTTTAACAACTGCAGGTGTTGTAAAAGAAAAAAAAATGTCTCCCTGTATGAAACTATGCATCATATGTCGCAGTTGTGTGTGTGTGTTTGGATGCGGAGTATTGAAATCAGTCCTTTGATGGTTCAGTTTAAATGAGTCCCATGGGACAGGAGATTCCTAGGGTTAACTCTTTCTCCACCAGTCGTGTGCTCACAAACACACAGACAGACACAGATGCAGACAAAAAGGGTGAAGAATTTCAAACCTGAGTTAGCCAAAGCAATGGCCTTGAGAGTGACAAATTCCTCCTTCTCTAGTTTCATAGTCTTGTATTTCTTGACCAGCTGAAGGATGGCATTGTTCAGGTCCAGAAGTCCAGCTAGCTTTGACTGGTCCTCGTCCATTATGTAGTCCTCAGCATACACCAACTAAAGAGAAACACAGAGAGGTTGCAAATAAACGTGTATCTATATATTTCAAGAGAGGGAGAAAAAAAAAACATAAAAGCCAAAGACACTAACCTTGTCTTCAAAGGACAGTGAGCGGTACACAACACGTAGGATCAAGATCTCCATCCATGCACTCTGCAGTAGACTCATCTGGTCTGCCAAAGACAGCGTAGAGAAACCTGGGCAAGATTGAGACAGAGAAGAAAAGCAAGAGAGACTGTTAATTTAAAAGTTTAGCCCCAAAACAGTTAGCGAAGAGTTAAGCAGTCTGTTTTTACTATTGTTTTGCTGTGCAGAAAAAAATCCCTGAAAATCGAATGCAATATTCTATAGGTTTTTATTGTTTGGCAATTACAAATAATATTTTAGTGATACACAGTCATGCTGGTAAAGTCAAGTAAATGAATTGGCAAATAAAGGTAAAACTAAGGAGGAACAAAGAGAATGAAGAGGAGCTAGTGAGGGGGTCAAGATCAGCTCTCCTCCCTTCCCTCCCTGCCCACCCTCCATCCATCCAGTTGACCAGACTCCTCCTCCTCCTCTTCTTCTTCTTCTTCTTCTTCTTCCTCCTCCTCCTCCTCCTCCTCCTCCTCTTCCTCTCTCCCCTGTGCCCGGGGCTGTTCTCTGGGGAAAGGCAGGCCTTATCTCCCCCTGACACAACCTCCATGGATCAATGCTGGCCATCGCTGCTGCACCACTCAAACACACACACTAATTGCTGCTATGGCCTCAAAACTCCTGCTTTCTCCGGTGTCAATCCATGTCTTTCTATTTGCCTACGTCTATATCTGTCCGTCTCTCCTATCGCAATCCATGCCTTTTTATCTGTCAGTGTCTGTCTACAACCGACCATCTGTGTGTCTGATTCTGGCTTCACCTTTTTTCCATCTATTTTGATACATCTTGGTGTGCATGTCCTGTTTATTTGGGTCTCTCTCTGTTTCACACTTTTGCTTGCTGCCTTTTGATTGTTTGGTCTGTTCTTTACTTTATGTTCTGAATGTCTCTTTTTTCATACTATCATTTTTTGCTTTTTCATTTCACATCTTTCTATATTATGTTCTTACTTACTGTAAGTGCACCAGACTCTCGCTTGTTGTCTCTCCCTGTCTGTCTCTCTCTTTCTGTCTGTCTATCTTTTTAATGGAACACCTGCCCACTCACACCTTTCCTCACAGCTGTCCTCTCCTCACACACCTGTCCATTCACACCTGCCTGTCTGCCTATGTGTGTGTTTTTGTGTGTGTGCAAGCCTTCATAGGGAAGGCAAAGACAGTGGCCCATGTGAGCACACCTGTCAGACCTCACTGCAGCCCTCCAGTGTGTGTGTGTGTGTATGTGTGTGTATGTGTGTGCATCCTGCCAGGAGAAGCAGGCAGATGAGAAGGAAGATATTTCTTCAACAACATCTGCTGCAATGTGCCTCCTCTTGAGATGGTAGGTGTGTGACAGTGTGTGTGTGTTGGTGTGTTTGTGTGTGTGCATATGCGTTTGGGGCTCTTATCTCACAGTGTGTTGATGGGTAATGGCAGGCGTCTCATTATGTCCAGGTTGCAGGCTATTGTTGTTTCTAATGTGCTCTAATTCATTCTATCTACAACTGTTAACATCTCCAACACACACACACACACACACACACACACACACTGACACACATGTATATACAGTAAATAGACACTGTTGCGCACACACACCCACACACACATACAGTATCACACATGCATACGCATAAATGCATAGGAACACACTGGAATGAATCCAAATGTGTATGATTGATACACACACACACGGCACAGAGAAGGGAGCAGTATCGTTGCCAACTGGCAGTGTCTTCTTCTACTTAATGAAATCATCAGAAGGGATTAGAGGTGAATTTCTTAAGGGGGTCTTCATGCACACACTCACACCCACACACACACACATCTCAGATGTCTTTAGGGGGTCCTTAGGACTTCACCACTTATTGTGGGTAGGGGAAATAAACATGGGCATGGCTAAAATTAACACACACACTTATTGAATCTGTTCAAACCCCGGGGTCAAGTGAAGAGAAGAAGGCAAGAGTGAGGGGTTAATATCATTTAATGGTGTCACTGCGTGTGCGTTTTCAGTGCTCTGGCATTGGGAGCAGTGCGGGTTCAATCAATTCAGGCACATCCCTCTGGTGGAATTTGATCCGGGGCCGGTGGGGGCCACACATGCCTCAAGAAGTGGGCACACACACACACACACACGCATACAAAAATAGTCATCCAAAACAAGTCTGCATGACTAGCTGTATGTTAATAATAGGGTTTACGTATACCTCCCATCAACAAACATCTCCCTCCTAATTACACATAAAATGCACACATATGTGCACAAACACACACACACAAAGAAAACACCAATAATTAAAACCCCTGTGATTAATTTATTGAGCTGAAAGTGCAGCTTTTCTTATTGAGGTACATCAATGATTTTTATCAGGATGTGGTGTGTGTGTGTGTGTGTGTGTGTGTGTGTGTGTGTGTGTGTGTGTGTGTGTAAGCATTTTGTGTGCTTTTGTGAATACGTTTATGCATATATTGTGTATTTGAACATAACATACATAATTGTACTGTGAGTGTGCTGGCTTGTTGTTTCAACAGCATGTTTGTATTCTTTGTATATGCATACATTCCCATACATATGTTTCGGTGCGTCTCTATCTGTGTGTATTTCTGTGTGTTTGTGTGTGCGCCTCCCCGACCCCCTCCTCTCCCCACCAGCCTGTCTGCGCTGTTCAGCCATCCAATGCCTCTTATCTGTCTGATTAATAGGCGGCCAGCTTCAGGACAAATTAATTAACAGATAACGCCATCTCTCCCTTCTTCCCTTCCTCCCTTCCTCCCCTCCCTCTCATGAAGCGATCGATACAGCAGAAGAAAAGAAACATCAATGGGAATTTAGTGCTGATGATGGAGAGAGAGAGGTATTGATGGAGAGTGAGAGAGCACGAGAAAGAGTGAGACAGAGGAGAGAAGAAAGTAAAAGAGGGAGAGGTGGTAGAAGGAGAGGTGGTGGTGGTGGGAGACCTTTCTTTCATACCTGTGATTTCACTTGACAAAAGAAGGTTCCTTATTTGGCTCTAATTACATTTCCTTTCTGCCCATTGTTGATAAGGCATCTCATACTATGTGTGGGAGTAAGAGCGTGTTTGTATATGTGTGGCTGTTGTACAGCCCGTGTGCTGTTTGCTGTGGTGATGGAGGGCTGAGCTGAATGTACAGTTATGTACAATGAAAATAAAGTTCAAAGCTTTGCTTAAACTTATTAACATGAACTTTAAGGAAGAGAAAATTGCTATAGTACACAACCTGCAGGTGAAGCCATGTGTTCCTGAGACACCATTATTGGATACATGCTTATGTCTTTGCTATGAGCCGGCTTTAGTTGAGCTTTTTTTTTTGCCCTTTTCTAAATGTTTACTGAACACCAAGTATGGTATACTATGTTTGGTTCCCCAAAGTGCAAATAGGTCTTGTATTCACTGTCTACATGAAATGTCCAAACCCAAATACTGTCTAACTTAATTCAAACATGGCCAAGAGAGAGGATCTGCTTGTCATACACCTGCCACCTCTTTTCTTCTGTGCTCTCTTTTATTCTAGTTCTAGTCTAGGACTGTGTGAACCTGTAACCAGGTCTCCTAAAAATGACCTTTATACACAACAAGTTTGCAACAGACATTTTAAAGCAACACAATGCTGCCCAGATACATTTTTTATTTGCATAATGAGAAAACATTTTAATGAACAAATCTACATAGCAGCAAAATGTTCATATACTGAATATATCTATCAAACATTCACTGTCGTGCTTCATTTGTCTCTCTCTCTCTCTCTGCTTGTGGCAACTAAAGCATGATTAACGATTTGCAGTTATGTTTAGGTAACTCAATGCAGAAGTTAAACCAGGACACAAACCTGCTGGATCTGTTGCCAGTGAAAATAATGTAGGCAACATTTACATTTTCCTACTAACCATATACGGCAAAAACCATTTTGAAGCATATAAACTTACTTTTTAGGAGACAGAGTTCATACAGATATTCATTTTGTTTTTACTAAACACAAGTGTGTACATAATGATTGGGATGAGGTAAGAGGTGCATGAGGTCAAATTAATGACCCAAATTATGTATTTGGTTGGATGTGTGTGTACTTTTATTTGGGCGTGTCTGCTAAAATATTAGGACACTCTATTGTATCTATGAAGGTACACAGAGAGAGTGTGTGTGTAGGTATGTGTGCGTGCACGTGCCATACATTGGTCTGACAGAAAGAGGCTGCAGTGCAGTCATGCAGACTTAACCTCTACTGCTTGCTCTCGCGCGCTCGTTCTTTTTTCTCTTCCCTTTGCTCTATGAGACACACACATAAAGACAAACACACACACAAACACACGTCGATTCCCCAGCCACCCTGCGGCCTGTTTGTCTGCCAAATGAGTCCTGACTGCACGTTTACACCCGAGACCGCACAACAGTCTGGCACAGACACACACACACACACACTCACACAGGATAGCCCTCTCTCACGCCCCAGTTGCTACACAGACACACACGAACACACATATCCAGGAGGCCTATATTTGTTTTCTTGTGGTTACAGGGCAAATGGGAACTAGTGAGAACTGAATGTGATGCTTATGAGTACCTGTGCACTTGTGTGTGTACAGTTTGTGGCATTTGTAGAGCTATTTGTGTGTGCATTTGAGTCTGTGTGTGTTTGCATGATAGTGCCTACGTACATCTGCAATAACTGATGCATCAAAGAAGGCTATTCTGTGTGCGTGTGTGTGGATTAATGTGACAGGTGTGAAAACTGGTTGCAATGCTGATCTGGTCCCAGTTACTAACACACGACTAGTCTTCACATTGTGTCACTGCAGTGGAAAACAGGACTTGTTATTTTAGGACGTTTGTTCTGTAGAAAGTGTGTTTTAAAAAGAAGACGGCAAGTAAAATTGAGAAAGTGAAAGTAAATTATATCTGTAATAATTACATGATACGTGTCAGCCTGTACATAGAATGTGATTTGATTTTGGAAGTCTCATCGACAATATTTCCTTACACATCACATTGTGAGGGCTCACCTGTGTGTTAAAAATGTCTCAGCTTTAGCGATGTCACAATCGTCATTTCAAGTTGGCAACCTCATCCTTTTCTTTAATAGCAAATACAAAAATGTGTGAGAGAGTGTGTCCCGGTGAGAATGTGTGTGTACATGGCCAGCGTGCTGCCAGCAGAGAAGCAGGTCAACTCAGTGTTGCTGGACTACATTTGATCTGAATGAGCCAACTACCAACTTAACCCCCAGTATGAGACTGCAGCTTGGACAGAATAGGCCAATAGTGCTTGGGCAGTCTGTCCAGCACTGTGTGCATCTCCGAAATTCAAACTTTCAAAGCAAAGCACAATGTCACCACATGTATTTTGCAAAAATTCTTTCTCTGATAATTTACAATCTGCAGATTAGGGGGTGGAGATGGTGGTGGTGTTGAATGACTGGTGGATGTGCTCGTGGTGGGATACAAATATGCATAATTTTAGAAGCTTGTGAATTTAAAATGTCTTGTGTTTTTAAAGAACTTTTTTTCTGGAACTTTTGCCTTTGTTGGTTGGTGGAAAACACGGAGGGTAATGACATGCAACAAAAGTCAGCTGGAATTGAACCAGTGACATTGCTGTTACGTGGCATACAACTTAAGCATTAGGCTATCTGGACGCTCCTATAATGTCTGAGTGGCTGGCAGTTCGTAGGGTTTTATTACATTTTAGGTTAGTGTCGCCCATCATGAGGGTTAAGGCTCAGCTAATTACCAAAATGCTAATACCTGGACCTCAACCACATGTAGGTCCTTTGCCTAGTCTGTCTAAGTCTTTAGTGGTTTTGCATCTTGGCTGTAGATGACTGCCTCTGTATATCAGGGAGGCTGTTTCAGCAGTCATTCAAACTCATTAAAACATGCCTTCTAATCCTTGCATTAATATAACATATTTTACTGTTGTTTTCTTTTACTGTTTGTGTAAAGCTGACTATCCGAATACAAATAGGTTACAAATATCACACATTACATATGGTGTTCCATCTGTACACTTGTAGCAGGCCTTTGAGCACCTGCTAGCTCTGTTACCAATGACACTGTGCTCTGTCCTATTTGATTATGGCCCCAGGACACATTTAACGGGAAACTTCTCAGTCTGTCTCAACAATTTAACAGCAAAGATTCACACACTTATCAGGAGTTATCTGTCTTAAAGTTGTAAGAATACGCTTCACACATTGTCATAGAAATGTAACACAATACAGTAAAACTGAATTCATACTAAGCACATTTAGGGGAACTGGATGTGTACTGTAAGAGGGGCATCCTGGCCTCGAGCTCGTCATTATAAAAATGAGTAAACAGCACATGTTGTGTTGCTATTGCAGACGTGGCAGATGTGGTGTCCAACAACGCAACAACAAAAGAACTGACAGAAACCCACAGACGAAACAACAGCAGATCTGAATTTCATTGTTGAAACAGATGGAGGAATGGCTGTTTTTTCTCTAATAGTCACCGTCCTCAATTACAATAGTGTACCAAATCTTTTCTGTTAGGAGGCATTTTAAAAGAGGTATTGCGAACTGTGACGTAAACTGTTTTATGATTGTCTAGTTGCTCATTGTAGGTGCGAGGAGATTACTAGGCTGTCTATGTGCAGCATGTACACGTATTGAGTTCTGCAGGGGACAGATTTAAGTCTACTGGCCCACTGAGTTAGAGATTGCATTAGGACACGTGAAGTTTCCAACAGTTACCAGCACAACGCTGCCCTGCGTGTGTGTGTGTGTGTGTTTGTTCTGTATGCACACTGTGTTACAAGGCTCCAGTGCTCTCTCTCATACCACTTTCTGTACGTGTTTGTGTTTAAATGTGTGTTAGTGTGCACATTGTTGCATGCTGTGCAATGCAAGTGCTCCCTTGTGATGCTTTTTGAGTGTGTGTGTGTGTGTGTGCGTGTGTGTGTACACCCCAAACTGTTTTGTACCATACGGCCAGACGCCGGCCCAAATGAACACGGACCCCCTGTGATGGCTTTGGCCAAGCTGAAACAACACACACAAGATATACACACACAACACGCATGCTGGCAAATGCTGTCACACACACACACACACACACACACACACACACACACATCCACCAGCTGACCCAATTACACAGAGATGCGCAACGAAATGGAAACAAATCTACCCAGAGAACCAGCTAATTTAGAGGGGCTTAAAGACACACTCACACACAGGACACACACCCACTTACACACGCACGCACACACACACACACACACGCACACACACACACACACACACACACACACACACACACATACACGTGTATAGTCACTAAAAAACATCATATGTGAAGTGGAGTTGATACTATGTGAAAGTGGTTATGCTACCTGACACCTTGGGTAACTATTGCTGTATTTCAAAGCAACTGAACTGGGGTCAAGAGAGAAAACAACTCTCATGATTTGACCAGTAAGCCTCTGCACACTGTGGATACTGACGCCAATGTGGCACCATGTTTTCATTCAGTATGCAACTTATACAAGTATGATGTGGAAACTTGAAACCTTCAGAAGACACACTGAGAATGGACTATTCAGTGAAATATTTGCATATTCACAAATTCTGGACTTTGAAATGAGGGAGAAGGAGCCGATGTAATTTTAAGAATTTTTAACGAGGTTATTGAACCTTCTTGCGGAAAAATATTCAAAGCTGATTATTTTTATATGTCTTGAAACATATCGCGAGGGGATCTTTAAAAAGTCTTTGTTCACATTGTGACACGACCACAACGAATACTTATTGTTGGTTTCATTTTTATCTAAAACAGTCTTGTTAAAGACTGGTTAAGATTAGGGTTTTAGTGATGTTTACTGTAAAGATAACTGCCTGGTTGACTCTACTGCGTCTACATTTGCACATACTGTAAATGAACAGTGCCACATTGTTGTACAAATACATGAATGAATTTGGTACACGATCAGTCACTTTTCTAATACACATACTGCACACACAAAGATGCGTCATCACCCTCACCTTCATCCCCTCTCATATTGTTGGCTAAAATATCTCTTTTCTATTTCTTTACCCTTCCACCCTCCCCCTCTCCTTCCACCACATTCCCCCTTTCTCTCTGTGCGGCCTCGGGGAGAGTAGAGCAGTCATAGGGTTGCAGTAGCCTCTAATCAGTGTGAACAGCCAGCTAATTACCAAACCCTCAGCCCTGGCTGACTGTTAATTGCATACATTAGACACCATCAGCAGCACTGCAAGATTAACACTTAAAATCTTCCCATTGCTGTAGTAGAGATGAGTGCTCTGTGTGTGTGTCGATGTGTGTGCGTGAAAGAGAGTCAGGGGGGAGAGAGACAAAGGTGGAGAGGAGGGTTGTGTGCGGTATTCTCTGTGTGTACATGTGTGGTGTGTGCTGCCTCTGTGGTTGCGGGTGCTAATATTTAACACTTAATTAGACCCAAAATGGAGACGCAGCAACGCGGAGATGGTTATCGAGTGTTATAGCTGTTGCCGTGGCTGGCTTGCTTGGGTGGGGGCAGCCGGTCGTCGAGGGCAACCCCAAGCCTCTGTGGAGACGACAGATGGAGTGACATTAAGACCATTGCAGTGGAGGCATTTCAAATAATAAAATATCAATATTTACATTTTAATTACCCACTTCTAGCTCCACCAGGGCCATGTCAAGGAGTGTGTGTGTGTGTGTGTGTGTGTGTATGGGAATGTGCCACAGCTAGCTCCACTGGGGCCATGTCTTCTTGACTCTATATAGAGTCAAGAGTACTGCTCAAGTGGCAACGGTCTGCTCTGCTTGAGAATGTCTTAGTGAAATGAACATGGTGTAAAATAACTAATTTCACCACAATTTCTGTTTTCCAACATTATTTTTCTTATCTTCCTTTGTTACTTTTTCTTTCACTCAATCCACCCATCTGCCTCTCATCATCTAACTCTGCATCCTGTCTCCCCCTCCTTTGATACAATGCTGATGCAGGCAGGAATGACCACTCTGTGTGTGTGTGTGTGTGTGTGTGTGAGCATGTGCTTGTGCACACATATCTGTTAGGGGAATTAACCAAGTGTACACAAAACTGAGAAGCTTACAGACCAACTGTAATATGAGTTTAAGACTAAAGAGGACATATTTGTGTGCCTAAATTTTCTTAGTGTTTTGTTTTTGACTTACTTAAAGAAAGACACTGATTGGACCTTACATATATTTATGTCTGTAGACACTCCATGAGACACACAAAGAGTGAGTCCCTCTCAGGCCATCAACAGCATCCAGTCAGTGGCATAAAATATTACCAAGTACGTAACCACAATTTTACCTTTGTCAGTTCGCAACACTGTGTACCACACCCCAACTTTCATCAGCACAGTTTGACAGTTCATTACATGGAAGAAGTGGAAAGGAGGAACACTTTCTGGAGAATACTGCCTAGCCAGTTGTTAAATTATGTGAAGGACAACTGGGACAAGACAAGGATCAAACAAAGGTTTTAAATCAAATGATCAACTATCTGTTTCCATATCTATGTAACTGTGTGTCTATCTATCTATCTATCTATCTATCTATCTATCTATCTATCTATCTATCTATCTATCTATCTATCTATCTATCTATCTATCTATCTATCTATCTATCTATCTATCTATCTATCTATCCTGTGATTAATTCATTTTCCCAGCTTGTTCAATTAACTGGGTTGTGACAGTCTATTGATCTCTTGGTGGATTAACTTTTCAGAACAATATCCTGCCATAACATATTCTCCTGAAAAGACAAAATCCATAGTCCAAGCATCAGCAAATGGGCTGCCCTTCAATCTAAACCACTGGGGAGGAGACATTTTTTGTTTTCAAAGATGACTGCATAAAATTATTTGTTGTCACAAACAACATTTTGCATTAAAAAGGGGTAGCAAAGTATACATATGACAGGTAAAAATATTATAGTCAAGTAAATTGTGGCATGGGCATGAGACAGATTCTTTTTTGTTGTAAAGCACTATTGATGTATGAATAGAAATGTGCTGATTGTAGCTTTAAAACAAAACCCAATGGTCCCTGTCCAGGCCTGGTGTCTGTATATGAGATTATGAGGCTGTGTTGATTCTATCTTCCTAATCCCCCGTAGTTTTCTATAGAGAGAGGACCGCAGAAACTCCACAGGGATTAATTTACCATTCAGAGATTAGAGATATGGTCTCCAATATCATCATCCAGGACAAGCACTGAGAGGAAGGGCTCAACAATGGAGCAATGAGAAGAGAGAGAACAGAGAGAATGAGAGAGACACAGACACAGACAGAAAGAAAGACAGAGATGAAAACGAATGCACACAGAGAGACAGCCTTCTCTCCTACAGTACCATGCCTTAATGTCCTAGCTCGAAGACAAGAACATTAGACCTCATTCCACCTCCTCATCTGGGCCTGAAAAGCCTGGGCTGAAAATCTTAATTAATTGTCCAATAGTGCTGCGGGGTCATTATGCATTGCAATAAAGAAGCGTGTAATTATGAGATTTAACAGCCATTACCAAGGCCAGGAACTCATATGTCATCATCAGCAACCAAGCCAATGGTTTGGTACGGCTGTGTGTGTGTGGCTTGATGGACAGCACACACACATGCACAATACACACACATGCATATGTACATATTGTTCATGTAGGTATATAATGTTTAGATATATCAGAGACAAATGTGTCCGCTCTCGTGCAGGCAAACAGTTGTAGTTATATACATGTGCATGCAGACTAATAGTGGAACACAAACTGAAAATGCATACAGACTAGAACACACAAACAGAAGCGCGCACACACACACACACACACACACACACACACCCATCAGTCTGACCCAGACAATAAGGCAGCCAGCTGTGATAGCAGCCTGCAGATGAAACATCCCATCAAGATTAAATAGACACAAAAATACACACATTATTACTTCTGCGTGTGTGTGTTTTGTGTGGCCATGTGAAAGCATTGAGACCACAGACATGGTCCTTTGCCACATAGCAGGTGGGAAGTGACACACTTGTATAAGGATGAAGTGCTGTGTACAAACACATGCACACTATACAATGTACATTATTGAAAAAGTGACCATGTGTGTGAAGAGTGGCTGTGTATATGTTAATGAAACAGCTCAGATTCTGATGTAGCTTAGATTTCACCAAAACCCCCAATTTTCTCTGCTATTTTTCTCCTTTTTCCTCTTGTCTCTGCACAGTGAAGAAGTGGAGTCACAAAGCCGCTGAATAAGCGAAAATGTTTTGTTCAGATTTTCAGCTTGTGTGGACGTGACTTCATCTGAATTTGCGCTTCCAAAAGCCAATACGTCTACGACTGCGTCTGTTTGCTTTCACTCACATCTTTGCATGGACTTTATATGCTATCATGCCACCTCTGAAATTCGCTTAGCACGCACTAAGAGGTTGCCCATCTGTGTGTTTAATTTATTGCCAGCCATTTTGAGGTGTATACGAAATGATACATTACCTTTCAACACTGTTGGGCCACACTAAGGTAAAGAGGCAGTCCCAAATTGTTGCCTATCAGCACGTGTTTTCTTCTTCTTTGTGTGTTTATACCTATATACCTATTTCTACCTATAAATAACATGATATTTTATATATATATATATATATATAAAAAATTTGCCTCTGTGTGTGTGTTGTGTGCGCAGACCATAAGTCGTCCCCAGCTGGTGACAGGCACGCTCCAATCCTATTTTCCCACCTGCTTATTCTCTGATGGAAAGGATGAATCCTCTGGACTGTTATTTAAGAACGATGGATGGAGGAGAGAGAGAGAGAGAGAGAGAGAGAGTCAGAGGGAGAGAGAGAGAGAGAGAGAGACAGAGGGAGAGAGAGAGAGAGAGAGAGAGAGAGACAGAGGGAGGTAGAAGAAGGGGGGAAGGTGGAAGAGGGAACAGGAGGGCAAGTGAGAGAGGGAGTGTAAAACAAAGGGGGAGTGAGGAATAAACAAAAAAAAACACACAAGGAAGAGAAGGGAAGAAAGAGGAAAGAGACAGAGGGAAGGAGATGAGGACCAATGATGGGTCTGAGAGAGGAGGAGGAAGGAAGAAGTGAAGGAGCAATGGTTGGAGGAGAAACAGAGAACCTGAGCAGAGTTAATAAGAAAAAGAGAAAATATACAGATAAAGGGAAGAAAAGGGAAGATACAGACAGAAACAGTGAGGAAAGGTAGATAGATAAGTAGAAAGAGAGAAAGGGTAGGTGGAGAGGGAGAGAGAATAACTATTTCATGCCTGTCTGTGAACTTTGCATGAACCGACAGAAATAATGTGATGCCATGACAAGCCTGTCCCTCCTTCCACTAGATTTGCTGCATGCATAGGTGTGTGATATGTGGGTGTGGATGTCTGTGAATCCCTGTATGTGTGTGAACTCTTTATATTGCTTTTGGTGTGTGTGTGTGTGTGTGTACATGTGTGCTCCAACAGATAGAATAGGATGATGATGATTTGAAATGGAATTTGGCCTGTGCGTAATTATGATCATCTATCTTTATGCCCCGCCAGCATATCATATCATATCACATCACATCATCTCTCTCTCTCTCTCAGACACACACACACACACACACACACACACAAAAGCAAATTGAAAGTGGTAAAAGCTGACTGTTTGCTAGTGATGACTTAGATGATGATGGGCTCAGATGGTGTGCTGATTTATTTGTTACTGCTCGTCTGATGTCACATATTATAAAACCGTGCACGTCTGTGTATGTGTGCATTCGTGCACATTCACTGTGTATTAGTGCTAGTTTAGAAGTGGATGTATGTGTGTTAAGAAGTGTACGTTTGTGTGTTCATGGGTGTGTTTATGATGTATGTGTTTGTGTATGCATGCTTGTGTGCATGCTTATGTATGCGGCTTCTCTCTGGTGTGTTTTGTGTGTGTGTGTGTGACAGACATTATTTGATGCAGATTAGTCAGTGTACTCAGATTGCAGGCTGTGTCTCAAAGGCTGATAGACAAATGAATTTGATTTGCTAATGTAATCAGACTAATAAGAAAAACAGCAATGGGCCGCTGAGCGCAAATCTCACGACTACAATATTTGTGTTTTTTTCTCACTTTTACTTGAACATCTATCTACTGAACGACTTTCATGACTCCATTTTTATTAAGAAAAAATTAGAATCAAAATTATTAAAATTTAATGAGAGGCTGTAATTTGAGGCTGGTCAGAAAA
The DNA here is from genome assembly GCA_008360985.2 of Macquaria ambigua. Taxonomy (NCBI): domain Eukaryota; kingdom Metazoa; phylum Chordata; class Actinopteri; order Centrarchiformes; family Percichthyidae; genus Macquaria; species Macquaria ambigua. The sequence goes on from VMKM01000204.1 coordinate 464,773, forward strand.
AAAAAAGATTTTCATCAGACACCACTTCTAAAACCAGTGTAGTTCTTAATATTCATGTATTTCACTTGTTAATAGTGCTGACATTAGTAAAGGTACTATTTCTTCATGCACACCACTCCACTACCATAGGCTGCCACTACTCTTCAAGTGACGTCTGTGGTTTGTATTTTTCATTTTGGATTCAGGTCTGATATGGTGTGACACATCTGGATACAGCAGCAGCGACAGCTGGTACCACGTGTGCAGCAAGATGTGTGTGCATGTTTGTGTCTGTAAGTATGATGTGTCAGGTTGCTCGACTCTAAAGGCATAAGGTGTGTGTCACCACCGAGGTGTGACCTGATGGAGGTAATACCAGTGTGTGTGAATATTTGTGTTGAGTGTGTGTGTAAGACAATGTGTGTTTTAAAAGCAGGCACCTAAAGCTGTGTGTGTTTGACTGTCATCATAGGCACATCGTCATGGAAACACTGTCAACACGGTGATGACAAAACAAACACAGGGCATTGGACAGACAGGAGAGTCAACACAGACTGAACGTGCCCTCAGAGACTGAATATGTAGGTGCATTTGTGTGTGTGTGTGTGTATTTATCAAAACATCAAATGTGGCATAAATAACTTCTCTCAGAAAACCAGCATCACAACATACAGCAAAGAAATGGATATTATAGTTTCCTGTCTCTCTTTTCTAAATCTTACTGCAGATATTCCATACACTAATTCACATGGGAGGCAACATTTCTGAGATTTTTCACAGCTTAAATATAAGGTTTATTTATTTATTGTAATGTAGATAGTGCATCCTGTAGTGACTACATCAGTATATTATAGTATATTCATGCCTCTGCACTTATCCACTGACTCAGCCTCAGTTGTGTACAAAATGTCTAATTTGTTAAATCAACTCATATTGCAGTGTTTGGGAGGCAAATTTAATGTTTTGTTGATTTTTATGCTAAAAACATTCTTCCTTGTTTCCTAGATCAGAAAAACAGATCAATTTAATCACTTTTACTTTCACTTTTAAAACCAATAGACTGATCTAATCTTATTATAACCAAAAACACTACAATGACACAAACACAGGGACAAAAAGTGAATACATGAAGAAGTGAAGTAAAGTGGATAAGACAGAAGAAAGCAATGCACAGAAAAAGGGAAATGTTTCCCCTCCTCTGTTTTCTCATATTGATGACATGCTTCCAATACCCACAGGCTTAATCCAATAAAGAAAGCCCAACTTAATCCAAACATTAAGCTCAGATATCAAATATTCTCTTCCTAATTGGATTTCATCAATATTTGTTTTCATCTGCAAACAGGAGTGTGTTTGTTTGTATGGGCTGCAAGAGGAAACCATGGTGGTGGTGCACTGGAAAATAAGATGTCTCTTATGCACGAATGTGGACAATGAAACAGACAAACACACACACACTCACACATAAGCAAACACACATACTCAAAACCAAGACATCAACCTCTAAATGTGTTATGTAGCTCAGGGATGAGCAGAAATGGAAATCAAACACGGCCAACAGAGCTCAGAGAAAATCAACAGAGACTGGAAACACACACATGAAGATATGTAGTAGAGAGCACAAAAGAAACAAAATTGACCAAGGCAATGAACTAAATCAAATTCTGATTCTAAATCTAAATCTAAATCAGATCCTAATAAAGTAATATTTGTGAGTTGAATCTCATTAGAGTATGAAAAAGGTGGAGTCAGTTATATCACATCAAAGAAGAGTGCTGTCAGTTATGTTTCTTATCTTCTTTACCTGAACTGACTGGAAGGAGTATGTTACAAAAATCATTTTTTTAAATCAGCATAAGAACAAAATACATTGATTGAACATAAAATGTTCACTGTCAAGATTTCTGGATGAGGAACGATCAGGGTTTAATGGTTACAGTTAATTTATCAGAAAATAGATGCGAATATCTCTAAAACTTCTCTGTGATTTACTGGAATTTTCTCCCATAAAACATTTTTTTAAATAAACCTTTGCACCTTTAAACCTAGTTTTAACCTTTCAACCTTTTTCCTGTGAATCGTTCACCTGTGCATGTTATGCCTACAAAGACATAAAACTAATAAACTCAATCTGTGTATATGCATTTGTGCAAAATGACAATGTCAAGTTATCTGTTTTTATGTGTTTGCTTGGACACTGCCATGTAAATGTTTTTATGTCTATACACCGTGCTGTACGTGTGTGTCTATGTGAACGCACTGTATGTTTGCGTGTTGTGTTTGTGTGTTAAGAAGGCGCCCAGCATGCTGTGACTGTCAAGGTGAACTAGCCTTTGCCGACAGAATGGGGGCAAATCTGCTTGTGCATTTGTGTGTGTGTGTCCATGTGTATTTCCGTGGATGCGTTTTCATGAGTTTACGTGTACAAGTGTACCTAGAGCAGGCATTTTATTGCAGAGGGTAACAGCGCTGAGAGGGAGAGACAGACTGAAAGTCGAAGTGGGGGAAGTACAGCTAAGACCACAGTGGGAGGTAAGACATTAGAAGGTGGCAATATTGTTTCAGAAGTTTCATGCCAATAAAGCTCATTGATTTAACAATTTGAAAACAAAAAAGTGTGTGTGTTTGTGTGAGTGGTGGTGGAGAGATGTTTCTCTTCTGATTTACCACTCTCTGACCCAAAGCCCAACAACCTCTTTGCTGATTGATGACAACACCAGACTTAATGAGGAGGGCCGTAGAGTGACATCACCACCAGTCTGGGCTTTTACATTCCTCTATCACCACACACACGCACACACACACACACACACACACACACACACACACACACACACACACGGTGCTGTTCTGCATCTCTTGGAGCTCATTGTGAAGTGTTATAATGTGTGTCAGTGTTAATTTAGAGAGCTGCACTTTCAGAGTCAAGGATATGTGTATCCATGTGTATACGTGTGTGCGTGTGTGTGTGTGTGCAGAGGTTCCCCTTGGCTGCTGAGACTCAACATTTGATTTGCTAAAAGGAGCAGGACACTTCTATTAATCAATATTTGCTGACTGACTGGGTGTCTTTCTGGCTGATTGACCGGCTGTGTAGTTACTTGACTGACTGATTGGCTAACTAACTGACTGACTGACTGTCTGGCAGTCTGAATGACTAACTGCTCGACTGGTTGACTACATCTCTAAGTGAAAACCATTTATAACATGACCAAAAGAGAAAGGGCACAGCAGAACAACAGCAGAGGTAAGGATTAGGCAGGGCTTTGCTTATTGGGTGCTTCACTGAGTATGCTGTGATGTACCAATGTTAGAAAAAAGGCATATTTGAATTAGCAATCTGATCAATGAGCAGTCAATCATACTTGGACTCAATAAAACCTGATCACTGTATTTGTAGACATACAGACAGACAGACCCAAAGAGAAAGACAATGACAATGGCTAGCTGAGAAAAGAAAAGAGATGAGAAAAGAGGGGAGGTGGGAGGCGTGGGAGGGGATTGGGGTTGAGAGATGAGGTTGACTTGATAATGAAGAGGTTAAGGATACCATGGAGAGAGAGGGTGGGAGGTCAGGTCAGACAGAGGGAGAAAAGAAGGGAGAGCCAGAAAGAGACAGAAGTAGAGAGAGAGGGAAAGAGAGGTCACAAGAGAGGTTGAAGAGGTGGGGGATATTTAGCCATCGGGTCAGAATAGTATTGTGTTAAAGGCTCTTTGGGAGTATCTTGGTTAAACTGAGGTAATGTATGTGACCTCCCTGCTTTCCATTGTCCTCCCATTTCCTACACTTTTCTTCTCTCCCTTCAACCTTGTATGTTTTATTTTAAACCACCTCTTCAGTTCTCCATTCTTCATCCTTTTGCCCCCTGTCATTTTCCATCACACACAGAATAAGGGGTATAATATAATAATAGATCATTTGAATCACAACTCTCACTGTGTATAGCAATAATTTGTAACAACATAATCATTAAATAGTAAAATTGGAAAATTAACTAAAGAAAAAATAAATTAGAGAATTGGAAATGCAGCCCACAAATACAGCTTTACTTTTGTTTGCATAATGAAAAGAGCCAAGTTCCTCATGATGCCTGTGCAAGATATTGGTGCAGGGTAGGGTGCAAAATGACCTCTGATTTTTTACTTACTATACAATACTTGTATAACATCCAGCCTTCTTTCTTATAAAAAATAAAAATGAATGGGACCTACGATTGAGCCTTGAGGAACTCCACAGGTAATATGTAATAACTAAACAGAGGAGTTTCCAATAGTTTATGAAGTGGTTTCCTGCTGGCTAGAGAGAAATAAGCCTTTCTTGCTCAACCCTAGCCCAGTCTCATACTATAATTATTTACAAGTCAAACTTCTTCAAAGTACAAAGTCATTGTAAAACAAAGGTTTTGTACATCGTAATGATGTTAATTTTGAGATGATTACTGTTTGGAAATGGGTTTCTCAAAGGAATAGCCATCTATAAAGCCCTTTAAGGCTGTTCAAAGCAGGGCTTAAGTTAAACAGTGGAAACATGTTTACCATCCTCACCCCATGACAAAAGCAACATCTTCTCAGTTGCAGGAAATGTTAGAGTTTATGGAACTGCGCTAACAATGACCACCACTGACATGAGACAGAGGCTATCAATCATCCAGACCTAGAGTTAGACCTCAGTCATGTTTTCAGCATCACCATGGGGTATTTCAACACCCATGCTCATCCCCAAATCCAAACAAGGAGTAAGAGGAGGAAAGAGAAAGAAGAAATGATAAAGAGACAGATCAATGAATGACTGGATGAGACAGAAAGATGCAAAAGATGAAGCAAGAGGACTTCCTTCCTCACCTACTATCCCATCACCACCACCCAAACCCCTTCTCCCATATCTCCATAAAGACCGATTAAAGGAATAGACCGACAGTGACCCCCCTCCACCTCCCTTCCCCCATTTTTACAGCTCAATCATACTGCATTACTGCCAACATATAGACTGCTTATCCTGAGTGTCAAAATTGAAAGGGGAACGGAAGAAAGACTGTAAGAAAAGAGAGAGCAAGTAAGACGAGATAGGGAAGCAAGAGAATAGTAGAGGGGAAGTGCGGGGTGGCCCGAGAGCAATTTCTCTCTTGAATAAAGAAAGAATGGGGGAGGGGGTTGTAAAAAAAAAAAACCCTAATGGCAAGGCCCCTGGTTCTGGTAAAATAGACTGTGTTATAGGTTCTGGCTCTCGTTCGTTGATTCATTCATTTGTTCGTTCCTTGCTCTTTCGTCAAGTCAAGTGCTCGCCTGTCTGTCTTTCCCTTTTGTGTCCGTGAGTCTAGATAAGAGCTGCTGGCATGACTGCCCGGTAGTCATTTAGTTATTATGGAGAGAGAGAGAGAGAGAGAAAGAGAGAGATGGAGGATGAGGGAGTAAGAGAACAGAAAAGAGAGGATGAAAAGACTAATTCTACAGACAGATAAATGGCTCATTTTGAATGGCCTTTCTTTCTTTTAATTCACTCTCTCATTCGCTCCTGTTTAAATATTTGCTGTTCTCCTCATCCTCCTCTCACCTGACCGCTCCTCGTTCCCCGTTCAACCCACACACACACACACACACACACACACACACACTTGACTATGACATGCAGCCTAATATGCAACTAGAGTTGTCTCTTTGAGAGGTATTAAAATGAGATCTTCTCTTCACTAATACATATTATTGGACGCCAAACTCTTTCACGGCCTCTGAATAACAACTCCTACGATATTTCCGCATACGCACAGTTTCTGGAGTGTGACAGTATACCATTCATATAATTTATAATCTAAGTGTGTGAATATGTGTGTATGTGTGGGGCCACTTGTCTATGTGTTGCCTACAGTTTGAATCAGCAAAAAGGCTTCCAAGACTTGTCTGTGTTTATGTGTTTGCATGCATTTCATCTCTCTCTTTGACACACACGTGCATGTATGAGGTGTACGTGCAGGATAGTGTCCCATTCGTTGTGGGAGACAAGAGACACACACTGTGTCTGAAACCTCATTTTCCTCTCCTAATGACATATCAAATGTTTGCATATAGGTCATATCAGTATGGAAATGAGCGTGACACACGCACATGCACACACAGCTTTAGAATAAAAGAACCAATCAAAGAGATATGTGTGTATGCGTGTGTGTTGTCACAAGTCTCTAAGGTTGGGTGACTCTGTGTGTCAAACATGACTAGCAACACACACACACACACACACACACGTACCCTAGCCTTGTTATCCGGGGGCCTGTCTTGCAGGCAGCCTCTCTAACGCTGAGTGATGTTTAAATTAGTTTACAATTTAGCCTCCTCGCTATCTGCAGACGGCTCTTAACTCAGTGTGTGTATGTGATGTGTTTTTGTGTGTGTGTTTGTGCGTGTGTGAGCGTAACAAATTGTTGCCAGTACGGCAGACATCTAATGACTTCAAATTAGCTGCCTGGCGCTCGCCTTGACACGTTGTTACCACTGTTAGCAGCCTGTGTGTGCGCGTGTAGGTGCGTATGTGTGTGTGTGTATGCAGTGCTGCGCAGCCATATCATGAAGCATAAATTGGCTTCACCTCTCCTCTCTCTGCCTCTGTCTTTTTTCTCTTTGTTTCTCTGTCTCTCTCCATCAATTTGATTAAAAAAATTACTGTACCATGGCGAGCAAAGACGTGTGCATGTGTGTGTTCACGTGTACACTCTGCACAGTCAGTCTCACACACACACACACACACACACACACACACACACACACCTACACACATTCACACAGTTGACAAGATGTGAAACAAGACGGCTGAAAAAAGGTTAACAGGTCTATTCTATTCTATTCTATTCTATTCTATTCAAGACTTAAGTCATTGTAGACTCTTTATTGTTTGCCTTCTGTGTGTGTGTGTGTGTGTGTTTGTGTAAGTCTGATAAAGACTGTTGAGGAGGCGTATTTCTTTCTGACAATCCTTTCCACCCTGAATGAACAGTAGATCACTTTCTGTGTGTACATGTATGTGTGTGTGTGTGTGAGTGTGAGAGAGAGAGTATTAGATCAGTGTTCAGTGTTGTAAACAATGAGGATTTCATAAAGTGTTCACATCACACACACACACACACACACACACACACACACTTGGAAGATGAAGAGTTCTATCTTTCTCTGTGAGCTGTGGATTGCCTTTCTCGTCCATCTAATCACGCCATCTTCTCTCCTCCGCCAAGCAATCGTTGCGCTTCGCTCCCTCCACACAGAAAGCTGCACACGCGCACACACATGCACACACTCAGCCCAGCACATAACCTGGCTAACTCAGTCCATTCACTTATAAAAGTAGTGAGCAGAGGATAAGGCAAGCCCAATGCAAAACAATGCATTTAATATACATTATGTGTATGTTAGCATCTATTTGTGAGTTCTTTTTCTGTACGTATGTTATATACAGTACAGGTGCATCCCAGAGGTATGGAGAGAGAGACAATGAGAGTAGGGAGAGAGATAAATGGATTAAAAGAGTAAAACGCAGGACGGGGAGATTAGAGGAAAGGAGATAGTATTGGAATAAGGTTATATGTTGTTTTGAAAGAGAAAAATAAATATTCAAAGAGCTATACTTGGTATATGGATCAATATATATGTCTGCTTACTGCCCATATAGCAGCACATAGATCAATACACTAACAAGAAGAAATGTATATTCCCATCTCTCTCTCACTCTCTCTCTCTCTCTCTCTCTCTCTCTCTCTTCATCTCTTTTTTCTGTTTCTCTCTGTTATTTTAACATTTATTGATAAGATATAATATATATAATTTGGTGATCCTGTTGTCCAACGCCATTGACTTTATTGTTACAGATTTACGCAGCATGAGTGGTATTTATGCCTCTAATCTGGTGTTTCCCCCTATACTCTTACAACCTCCTATACTGTTTGAGCAGTGACAACAGGGGCTAATTCTATTCTATTCTATTTTATTCTATTCTATAACCATATTTCCAGTCGACAATGGGACTAATCTTTGTGCTAATCTGCGTTAATCTGGGGCACTGCTTTTCCCTCCTCACTGCTGTCACAGCAGGCTCCCTCACTAAAACCAAAACCAGATTATAGTATCATCTCTTCCTCTCAAGCGTCTTGCTCCCTGTCTTCCTCTTCATTTTAGCTTCCACAGCCAGATGCATTTGTCATTATCAATCTTGCTCTTTTCCTCTCTTTTGTGTTCTTATTTACTCATGTTTTGGCTCATTTGTGTATCTGACATTATTTTAATTTTCTCATCTTGTAGTCCAGATCCAATTTTGAGTAGATTAAGAGAGAAAAAGAGTTAGTTTAAGCAGATTAGATTAGTTAGACTGTTTTCGTGATGAACCTGTACAGGGACGCTATAGGCTAAAACATTAATATATCTATACATTAATACCAGTACATAAATAGTTTACCAGTAGGGTTAAGCTGTGGTTTCAAAGGGCTTTGTCATATATATGGTACAGTGACTGCAGACACGCACAAACACACCCACACACACACATACACAAGTCGAAGGTAAGGGGATTGGACTGTTTGGTTCAAAAGGTCAGAATTTTTCTGTGTGTGTGTGTGTGTGTGTGTGTGTGTATACCAGTGAGGGCATTTAGTTGGACAGTTGGAGGAGTCAACAGTTCAAACTCAAGTTCAAGTGCAAGGATTAGGGTGAAAGGTCGCACCTTAGCACCAGGTGTACTTGTATGTATGCAAGTGTCCCTGAACTGCATCTGGAGCGACTGATTCTAACCTTGTACTCTCTCTGCCAATTCACACAGCATGTGTGTTTGTGTGTCTATCCTGTATGTGTGTGTGGATGTGTGTATGAACTCTGGAATTGAAAAAAAAAAAAAATGTATGTATGTGTGTGTGATAGTGTCACAACATGGAGTCAGGTTAGGTTTAGTGTGAAAGTCAGGGTTCAGCGGTTTTTCTCCCCTACCTGGGATATGTTTGGCCCAGCCGATGTTGACCACCAGCTCTCTGTCCGCCAGGTCACACAGCGTAGTCAGTGCCTTGATGTCGCTGTCTGGTACTGTTGGGTCAGGCATGGCGTAAATCTTCTCTGGCTCGGCCACCAGCAGGTGAGAGACGATTTTGTTATCTGCAAGGCAGCCAAAGGCAACTGACATGACCACCAGACAAGGAGAAAGACACAGAGACAGAGAGATGGTGAATTTTTGCTGCATTAGGCTACAAGCTGTTCCACACCAATCCGGTGCAAAAATGTGAAAGGTCAAATGCAAAATCCCTGATAACATGGCTTGCTAGATAACACATATGTCTAAAGGTATTTCCCTATGTAGCAAAAAAGCAGCTGACATGACCATTAGACTAGGAGAAAGAAATCAAATCAACACACAATACATTTCAGTATACTCTATAGTAGCATGATGCTAGATATTACACATACAGTATTTTTTATTGTATTGTATACAAACATGAATATGTACAACTGGAAGTATGGTAATCTTGTTTGGCACTCTTGAAAATAAATTAATTAAACCTTTAAAATTGTCAAACAACACACTTCAAAAGTAATGTATGTGAATGTAAAAGTCAAGTTTTGACATTATCATGTTATAATATTATATATGTTAGAATATAGTTAATAATATTGTATACAGTGTATAATATAGTACAATACCGTTTTTTGAAGGGCATTGTCAGTTTGCAGTATTTATGCCAGTTCATATCACAATATGCAATGGAAACAAGATAAAATAAGAGGATGCTTGACTACAATGCCTTGCCTACACGTCCTGTGGAATTTTTCAACAATCAAGCTATAGATAATTGATTTGATTCCAGTAATTTGGCAGGACTAAAGATGAAAATACACTTGACAAAAGATCCAAAAATTATTGAAACGTTTCCAGTTTAGGAGATGCTTCAAGGTGTGATTAAAGGAGATTACTGCTGGTGATTCAGGGTTGCCCAGAACGTTGTCTTTTGTATCAGAGCCTTAAGAAGCTTCGCTGATACATACAGAAGGGAAAGATAATACTGAAAGCCAAACAGCTCAGCTGGTAATGGTGACATGTGGTGATGAGATCTCTATGGCCCATTAGTAACAGACTGATACCCTGCTTCCAAATTAATCCACTGACTAATCAAGCATGGGAATAATAACAGAGGATAGAAGAGCAAGAGAGGAGCGAGGGATAGAGGAAAAGAGAGAGAGAAATAAGCAAAGAAAAAAATGGGAGAAGACAGGTAGAAATAGAGCCATGAACAGATTGTAAAAGACAGACAGGAAGAGTCGAGAGAGCGACAGCTAGATAGAGATAAACAGCAAGAGAGAGTGAAACAGAGTTGGGGGGGATGAGTTGTGTATTGATCTAACACTCTCCACCCCCAATTCTGTTACACACACACACACACACACACACACACACACACACACACTTATATATATATATATATATATATATATTCCTTCCATCCTCTTCCCTCTAGCTCCAGCTCCAGGGTCGTTTGAGCCAAACCAATCCCAGTCACACTGCAGTATCTGTGGGTAAATCTTATTTAATGTTTCCCTAATTAGAATCAATGGAAGCCCATTTCCAAACCCTGGGCTATTGTTCTGTTCTCACACAATCAATGGGGACGCTGAGGCTAGGGATTGGGCTACAGATAGATAGGCTGTGTGCGTGTATCTGAGAGAGAGACAGAGGGACAGAAAGATTTTTTTGTGTGTATTGACTGTGTGTGAGAGGAAAAGAACAAGGGAGACCTAGGAAGTCTATATCAACCCTATATTTTTTGTTTGTTTGTTTGTTTTTAGGCCAGATATTTGGGTTCATACATTTATTAAGGAAAATATGTAAACTAGGGATTACAGCCTGAGTAACTATTTGGAGTGGTCACTGGTGATTCTAGTAAATTACCAAAATGTGACAAATACTTGATAAAAATAATAACAGGACTAAAGAGTTAAATATAACTCAACCATCTTAAAGAAAACTGGTCTATAGCCTGCCAGTGAAGACATTCAGTTAGCTGGAACACACGCATGCTCTGTGTATGCAAACACATATATTATAAACACACACACACACACATAGTGTACACACATTCATATTATCCCATCATTTCAATGATTAGTAGTGCAGAAGTCCCGGTAAGCTGCCGTGCAGCCATTCAGCATATTGGCCTAAAGCAGAATATGCTCCAGCTTTAAGCAAAATGGGCTTTGGGGACCAAGCTGCTAAACACTGCTCAATCTGCACTGCACAAGTATGTGTATATGTGTGTGTGTTATGTGTGCGAGCAGACGGTTAGCTAAAGAGCTAACTCTAGTTTGATGTGGTTGCCAGATTGGATTTAATCCGGATTAGGGTTCTGGCTGGTCCCCCTCCCTTCCTCTCTCTCCCTCCCTCCCCTCTTCTCTCTCTCTCTCTGAGAAACCTTCTCATTTAAGTTCAGCCTCTCCCTCTCTGTCTCCACCTGTCTCTATGTCACTCTCGCTCACTCTCTCCCTTGTTAATTTTTCAATCATCAGGCGCTGGCGATGGTTTTATTCTTTAAAAAACGCAGCCAATCCAGGCAGAGCTAAATGAATACCTTTATAGTGAAATATTACACATATAAAATGTTATGACCTCAAACTGGTAGCAGTAGAGACATGGAGATAAACTTGGTCCCAAACAGATGGGCTGCTCACTACCCTGTGTCTATTTATGTGTGTGTGTGTGTGTGTGTGTTTAAATGTTTTTACTATCCAACTGTCTCCATTAGGATAGACACTGATGGAAAGGCAGTTCCTTGTACTTTCTCTGAACAATGTCTTCTACTTATAACATGAACGCTGCCTGCACATAGTGATACAATATGTAATTATTTGAATATTTTCTGTTTATTTCGAAGGAGGATTTTCCTTGTGTACTGTCCATAGTATGTCCTTCATTGTTCCCTATGCACACTATGTCAGATGCTGTTGCCACTGCAGCACATACAGTAAGTCAATTTGTATGAGTTACTGTGCACTGAGGACAGTATGCAAATTTCTGTCCTTGAGAATCATGGCTCAACCTCAGAGAGAAAAGAGCTATTACATATACTGTTTGTGTGTGTGTGTGTGTGTGTGTGTGTTCTTACATGGCTTCTTGGGAGGCAGAGCCAGCTGTGGGTTCAGGTATGGACTGTTGTCCGCATCTATCCGGCGTTTATACTTCTGTCTCCCACCACGAACCCTGTCCAGACGAACACCTGTAAGAAATGACAGAAGAAGTGTATCAATACGCTGTGCATGACACTGGCTTAAAGAGAAAAACAGAGAGAGATACTGACTTTTCTGACTACTTAACAAGAAGACAAGAAAAATAACAAATCTGCTAGTATGCAAGAAATATAAAAAGAGAGAGTGGAAATGAAGGGAGAGATGAAAAAGAGTGGACATATGATGCCAGGGTGTGCAGTGGTGTTACCTGTGTTGTTTCTGCAGTTCATGCATGTGTGTGTCTGTTATGCATGCAGGCACTTTTATGTTATTGTCAAGCTTGCTAAACTCGCTTGCCTCTTTTATTCTACAACAAGATTAATTTATAGAGAAACCATTTGAGTAAAGGGCCTCACTCTCTCTCTCTCACGTCTCTCTGGCTTTCTGACTTACTCTTCTCCCGTCTCTTGCCCAATCTCTGTCTCTCTGTTGCTGTCTCTCTCTCTCTCTGTCTCGTTAATTAATTGACACAAAGGAGTCCTAATTTAATTAGGCCTATCTCTCAGGGGATTGGATGTTACCGTGGTTACCACTTAAAGATGGATAAGGAAGACAGAGGTGTCATGTGCCCTGGAGGAGGAGAGGACAGGAGGAGGGAGGAGAGGAGAGGAGAGGAGAGGAGAGGAGGAATCTTAAAGGGCTGCCAAATGTTTCAAAACTAACACTAAGTTTTTTTTTTGTTTGTATCATTCAGAAATAAAATGAATAATTTGTGAAAGAGGCTTTTGCAGAATGGCTGCAGAGAGAAGTCCAAGATGTGTCTCTCTTACTCCTTTTATATCTTCAAATTACAGCTTATTGAGTTGCTCATTTGATGTAATCAGGCTTGTCTATCTCAGCAAAAATTCCACTGGCACTCAGAAAGAGATTCATTTTACATTTCTGGCAGCAGCAACAGTGGTGTCATCATAATAAATACAGAGAAATGGGAAGTTAACACAACCAGTAAAAGCCACTAATGCTCAACAGACAACAAGAACATCTACATAAACTTCATCAACAGACGGTTAAAGGAAAAAAAGGTTATCCTAATATTGAACACACTAATGAGTGATCTGAGAAGTAGAAGTGAGAGGGGATGACAAGGTATTATTATATATTTTATGCTTTCTGTTATTGAAGATTTAAAGCTACTGTAATTGCAAATGTTTAGTTGGCTGGTTTGCCAAGAAGTCGCTGAGTAAATGTCAGACAGCTGCAGAGCAATCTGAATGTTGTTAGTTTAAACAGTATACAAAGGAAAGTATTGCTTTTGAAATGCTGACACTAAACTCAGTTACTGAAAATAATTCAAACATGATCTACAATGTTTAAAATACCCAAATATAAAAATGAAACCAAAAGCAATATAAACACAATGCCTGCATCGTGCTTTAAATTCCAACAGCACCACTTATTTGAAAGGTTTTCTGACGCAAAGTGCATTTAAACCAGTTAGGATTTGATTTAAATATAAAGACAGAGAGAGAGAAAAAGAGGGAGAGGGAGGGCAAAAAGAGTGAGAGAGCAAGAGAGAGATTTGCTAACACACAGAGATTTAAATCCTCTGAAAAATGTGCTGACCATGACCAGGACAACACACCTAAGAGATTTAACAGAAAGACTTCCTATTGGCAGAAAAGAAAAAAAATGTCAGGGAGCATGTTTGTGCATTCGTCGGCATTTGTAAGTGCTTGTAAGTGCACGTGTTTCCCGGTTTTATTTGTGTTTTGTACATGTGCACATTTTGGTGGCCGCTTTTATTCAAAACATCTTACAGTGATGTGAGTGTACACATTTTTTCTGAGGAAATGTTGTCATTTAGAAACCTCTATAGCCCAGGTAACAGCCAACACAGTGAACTGAACATGACATGCATCTGTGTGTGTGTATGTGTGTTTGATGGGAATAGGTAGACAGAAGGGCTGACAGTCCAGGTACAGTCGGGGGGTGGGTGGGGGGGGCAGTGTCAGCAAACGGTCAAGAAACTCTTAACACCAGGGGGTACAAACCCACTCACACACCCACTCTGTTTTCTCTCACACACACACATTCACACAAAGTCTATGTTTCTCTAACCCACACCCCCGTGTTGTGTTTGGGTAAGCCCCGGCAAGCAGCTTGCTCAGTCACTACCTGGGTCAGTGGCTGGTCAGAAGAGGAGAGGGAGACAGAAAGAAAGCAGAAAGTATCAGAGTTAGAAAAGGCAGAAGACGGTGGAAGCAAGGGAAAAGGTAGATGTTTGGATGGGGAGGACAAATAAAGGCTAAATGAAAGAAAAGGTTTGAGGAAGAGCTTAAATCAATAGGTAGGTGTGTCTCAGTAATATGGCTACATATATTCAAATTAAATTCGGTGAGAAATTAATTCAAATTTGATGCAGGTGTCAAAGAGCGATTTTGGGCAAACCTGCCCATGTCTGTACTGTGGCAGCACTTGTGTGTCTATTTATGATACACCTACACCTCCTGCTATGTCCTCCAATCACATACCTACTTTGAGTCACCTCTGAAGAAAAATCTTCACGCAAAAAAACTGAAATATGCAAAACATGCATGGTACCATCAAATATACGTGTAGCATCACCAGCCAGGCCACTCATTTAAGCAGGCAGCATGGTATCAAAACAGAAGAAAACAGCACTGACTGTAATGTTAGCAGTGAGAGCAGTTAACCTGAAGCAATGCAAGCATCCGCAACTAACACTGCTTCCAGAGCACTCTTGCCATTAGCTACTGCCCTCCTGGTTAGGGGCAGCATTTTGCCTTTGTGCCATACAGTAATTCACCTGATTTTCAAAGTAAATTACACCACTGAAATTGGTAGATGCTGACTCTCTTATTTTCTCTAAATGTACACAACAATGAATGCAGTCACTCTACAGACTCTTTCTCTCATCTTACTTTCTATTGCACGTGCACATCTCCCCCTACCACACACAAACTCTCCCATGCAGACTCTCAATTTTTCTTTTTCTCTTTTCCTTATACCTAAAAGACCCAGTGCTGTGCTGAGCTCACTTTATAAAGAGCCCTCTCTAACTACCTCATCTATTTTCCACCAAATTAACTCTCTCTCAGCACTGATTAATGATCAAATCTAAATGAATCAAATTAAAAATTGAAAATTATATTTCCAAAGCCCACAAAAAAGAGACAGGAGGAGGCTAGGGGGAGAGTGAGAGTGCTCTACCTCCTCTTAACAAATGAGCCTTCAAATCATAAAGAATGGGCAAGAGAGGAGAGGAGGGAAGGAATGTGGAGAGGAGAGGAGAGGAAAAGGGTCGGGAGAGAGGAAATGTAAGGATCAGAAAAAAAAAACGGTGGAAAAAGAAAAGGCAAGGGAAGAACAGAATAATTGAACAGGGAATGGGTAAGAAATGGAATAAAAAGGCGAGACAAAAGAAATAAAATTTTGATAAAAAATGATAAAAAGCATTAATGGAAGATTATGATAAAAGAAAGTGTGGAAAAAAAGAGAACAGAGTAGAGAGGAGTAGGGCATAGGTTGTGAAATAAGAGGTGAAAGGGAGGGGTAAGTAATGGATGGGCTAGTAAACAAAAGAAGAAAGGAGAATGAGGAAAAAATGAAATGAGAGAGAAAAGGAGGGATGAAGTGAGTACTAATAAAAGCAAATGAGATAGGGAAAGAATAATGGGAGAAAAGGAAAGATCCATGAAAGAAAAGAAGAAATCCTCAGAGGTTATACGCCTTCATTATATGCTTATATTACTCTGTCAACTAACAGTACACCTCTACTCAGTCTACTGCTTCTACTTCTACACACTCACATACAGAAACAAATATCAGAATAAACATTTACTCCTCAATTATTGTGCCACATAGAGCATAGTGTGTGTGTAAACTGTATTTGGTACCATATACTGGATATATGTACTGTATATGCTTATAATATTCACACTTGTATAAATGTTGTACCACTTTTATCATATGCTATACACGCACACACACACACACACACACACACACACACACACACACACACACACACACAGTGACAGTGATGAAGGTGAATCGTTCCTATCGTGGGAATATTGCTGCCTGTCAATAGCACGATCTCCACTGATCACATCAGCATAGATTTTACACTGCACTGGCGTCACTCTGTGTCAGCGTATGTGTGTGTACGTTTGAACAGTTGAGGGATTGCGAGTGAAATGCCTTTGACACCTAAGTGCTTTTGAAGAGAGAGCCGGCAAGCGTGGAGAGAGAAAGACAGAAGAGAGAGGGGAAAAGAGGAAAGAGGAGAGAAAGGCACAAAATGGATTGATTTCAGATGGTCAATGATATGATAAGAGAATGAGAGAATGAAAGAGGGCGAGAACAGGAGTGAGGGTGAGAGTGCAGAGAGGAGTAGGAAGACAAATAAAATGATTGATTTCTGTTGATCACAGCAAAGAGAACGAGGGATGACAAAAAGCACAAGAGGAAGAGGGCATTTAAAGAGGCAGAGGCGAGAAAACGCTGAGAGGGAGAGGAAAAGAGAGAGGGAGAGAGTGGAGTTTTATGGTAATTGAAGTTGTAACAGGGTTGAAGTCCCTCTTCCACCTTAGACCAGGTTATCACCTTATGTTGCTGTGTGTGTGTGTATTTGTGTGAGTGTGTGTGTGTGTGTGTTAAACCGCAGTGTTGATGTAATAACATAAAGGGTTTTCCTATGTGGGTTTAAGAACTGATGGGCGAGTAGATTGGGTAAGACAACAGACCCATTTAAATCTAATGTGTGTGCGTGTGTGTGTGTGTGTGTATCTGAATCTTCTGCATGTGAGGAAGAATTAGAAATAACAAGATAAAGAAACATATACATATACAACATATGTGCACATATAACTAAAGGGAATACCAGAATATTATTTTGTGGTGTAGCTGGTTGGTTTAGAGTGTGTGAAGAAATCAGATTCTTGTTGTTTCACGTCAGTAAAGGTTTTTTTATATTCAAATTAAAAAACTGACACAGGAGAGCTTAAATAAAGAAAGAAAAATAAAGAGAGCATGAGAGAGGGGTGGAGGGGAGGTTAAGAGGAGAGTGTGTGTAGTGTCATGCAGTGACGTTTGTTTAGACCAGAACAGATCAGAACAGCACTGCCTGAGGCAGCGGGCAGGTGGCTGTCACTGGTGTGTGAATATGTGTGTGTGTGTGTGTGTTTGTGTGAATGCGGGCATGTGTGTGAGACCATGTGAGGTCCCTGAAAAATGTCACCTTTTCCACATTTATGGCCCCCTTTTTTTAAGGCTGTGTTTATGAAATACATGTATACAACTACTGTACTGTCTTTCTGAGATAAGGGTATTTGTTTTACACTCAAAAACACCCCAAAACCACTTGCTCAGTAATAATCAGTTCTTGGAAAATACTTATTCTTGTGGATATTATCACAATTTTTTAATTCATTAGATAGCAAAGCACCACATTGTTATATTTGAGACACATTAAAGCTTTTTTGTGGAATTTGTGTGAGAGTTTGATGAAAGCTTTGCTATTGTGAGCTGTCAAATACAACTGAAAACAATATTTTTTCAAGTCTTCTGATAAATAAATGTTCACAAACAGTCTTCCTGCCACATCTCGAGTCCTCTCAAAACAGAAAGAAAGTGTATGTGAAAGAGAGCGGACCACTTAGGCAGATCTCTCGTCACAGTATTTCCATTATCGCTCCTTTCTAGCTGGGATGCAACCAGATGCCAGTCACACACACAAACACTCACACACACTCGCTCAGGACAGACGCTACAGGGCCAGATTTAGCTACAAGTTTCCCATGGGGGAACACCAGACGCCACCAGTTGTCTGGCGCTCCCCTCCTCTGTTTCCCCGTCCTCTCCTCTTGTCTCCTCCCCTCTCCCAATCACTCACTCTCTCCTGCTCTGGTCATCCTCTTTCATTCTTTCCTCCCTTCTTCTTGTATTCTCCTCCTGTCCTATTCATTTACCAATCATCTATTGTCCTACAAACCGTGTCATTTCATCTTCTCTTTTTTCCCTTTTACTCACTGTCATCTTTCAAGAAACGTGTCCTTTATGAGAGACAAATTGTCTTTGTGTGTTTTGCATGTGAACATGTGTCGGCCAGTCGTCCTGACTGTGGTGTGTACGACTGCATGTGTGTGCAGCAATGAGACTGGATAGCAGCAGTCAGGATTGTTGAGCTATGAAGAGAGTTATGATGCACACTACCAGCTGCATATACACACCAAACACACACACACACACACACCAGCACCAACCGACACAGACTGGGGCCTTCCACCCAATCTCACTCATTAGGTCTTAGAGGCCGTGGGGAGCACGGCCAAAGTTGGCACGAGCTGTTGGTGTGTGTGTGTGTGTGTGTGTGTGTGTGTGTGTGTGTGTGTGCATGTGTGGGGCAGTGTGCCAAGGTTTATATTTGCAGTCCGTGGACTTGTCTCTCTAGTAGTCTAATCCAGCTGGCCGTTTACGACAATATAGAGATGGAGGCTTTGGTTTTGGATTCAACACATTCTGTCTGTTTAACCATGATTCATCAGACGTGCCATCATCAAAGCTGCTACGTTGTAAGCGAGCAAATCTGTCAATATGACCATATGTACAATATACATGCATACTGAATATTGCTGGCTCCTGGACTGTGTGCCTCTGCCAAAGCCTTTCATGTTCAAATGTCTGATCTGTGTTTTGTATTCTGTTCATGACAATTCTACGCATTACTGCTGAATTTGAATGCATTATGTCTGTCGTGCCTTGCCAGTTGTGTATTTAAATTGAAATAACTGTGACAGCTACAGTGTTATTACGTTTGCTTGTTTAGAGTTTTTAACTTGTCAAATAAATAACACTGAATTAAAATGTATTTCATGAGGTTAGCATTTGTTAAAAATGTCTTTCAACCTTTTCCTGTTTGGTTATTTTTCATCAAATCTTTTACCTGCAATAATACCCCTGTTCTCTCACTCCCCCCTCCCCTCTCTCCAGGCAGATTTACGCCCCGCCCTGGTGACCTTTCGGTCTTCAGCTGACGCATCATTATGACCTCATTAAAAATGGACAGACAGCCATTGCCAGAGGGGAAGTTCTCATAATATAGTCAGGCCTTTTAATTGCCTCGCTCCAGAAATTAGCTGCTACATATTGGTGGGTGGGTGCCCAATGTTCGTTCCTTTCTTCAGTTTACCCCCCTCGTTTACTCCTCTCCTCTGGGTGAGAAATATTCAATATTCTACACAGACATGGCTGTGTGTGTGTGTGTGTGTGTGTGTATTCACACGATGAGGTGTGTGTTTAAGAGAACATATAAAGAAAAGGCTCCACCCTGGGTTGGTTTACTGACCCTCTGGCCTCTTGTTCTCCTCTCTCTTTCTGTCACACACACACACACACACACACACACACACACACACTTCCATGCTGCCTCACTTGCTCTTCATCTCAACCTCTCTGTCTCCCAGGGCGACAAAGCTAATTTGAGGCAGATCTTGCCCTAAGGGGTAAACTACAACACTGTTATACACACACACACACACACACACACACACACACACACACACACACACACGAACGAACACACACAAACTGTACTCCACCCCACTCCCACTCCACCCTTACCACTTTATCTTCACCTTTCTCCCGTGAGCTAGCCCCTGATAACCGCAGTTTGCTCTGATGCTAACTGATCTAGCCACTTACCATTATCATCTATGCAATTCTGCTGCAACGGTGCTTACACCCAGAAGGGCGGTGTGAAACACAGCAGGCCACGTTCTTAAATGTTGTGTGTGCAAAGGATTGTTAGTTGAGAGTGGTATAATGCAGGTAGCAATGTCCTTGGTCGTTCAGTACATTGGTTAATACAACATATATGTTTTTATTAGTCCAGTGTAAAATGTCTTTGAACATGATGTACAAAACTTCTGCACTTTTTGAAAAAGACATCTTTTTTTAAGAAAATCATTAGCTACCTCACCTTATTTGCCAGGAAAACACACATATTTCTAAGGATGAAATAATCCACACAAGGTTTTGAAGATGGAACACAAATGTTTGATATGGTAAGTCACTAATTGATAAATTAAATAATTACCAGACTAGATCTTCTTTATGGTTAATGTGTCAGTTGAGTAAAGTACTTCGAGCGACACCAATGGATTATAGTGGGTTTGGGTTGGGGATTTCTATTTTAGAATAATAATTCAAGGGGATGTTTGAGGAGATATTTAGTATATCTGCAGCATGCACTAGTTCTTTAAAAATCACAATAAACTATAAATTATAAACTAATATCTCCAGCAGAATAAAGCAAACATGAAGGGATACATTTATTTCTTTTTTGTGTTTGTTATGTTTTCCCAGTTCGAAAAGAGTGAAAATGAGAAAATAGATGTATCAATTTTCCAAATGACCCTTATTCATATGTAGAGCGGGACCCCCTGTATTAAATTCACACCCAGCACAACAAATGGGGTGGCTGTGGTCTGTCATGTTGATGTATATATATGTAGGCCTAAGTGTGTGTGTGTGCATGATATATGTGTGTGGAGCAGGGGAGCAACGGCAACAAAAGACAGCTATAGTTCTGCTCTCTTATTGGCTTAGAGGTCAAACCGCATCCTTAAGAGTTAAAATCAATAGCATGTGTACCTCTCTTGTTCACTCACCACTGAACAAAATCTAGGAAAAAATGTGTTAGCGTTGAAAGGAAATGATCACTAAAAAATATTTTCTTGCAAATGACGGCTTTGTTTGGCATTGATCGACGAGGGTAATGTGGTTTCAGTGTTCAGTAGGAGGATGCAGCCTGAGCTGTGTGAACTGTGAGACTGTTGGAGCTGCCAATAATACACGCACTTACACATGTGTGTGTGTGTGTGTGTTTGTGGCCACACACACATACGCGAGACAAAACAGGAGATGAGACATAGGTTCTGCCTATGTCAGATCAACCGGGAGAACAAACGCTACGACAGCAGCTTGTTGGGAGTGTGTGTGTGCAAAAAAGAGAAAGAGACAAAGACATAGGGGAGAGAGAGAGAGAGAGAGAGAGAGAGAGAGAGAGAGAGAGAGAGAGAGATGAGCATGCTTTTACAGTGAAGTAAAACTGGGGCTGTTGGAGGCAGTGATGTTTATGAATTTTGTGTGAGTGTGTGTTTAAGTGTCTGAAGCTCTGAGGTTTTCTTAATGTTATCTCCCCTTTTTGCTGTTTGCAAAACGAACAGAAAAATATTTTAAAGGCAGGGTCACGCTCCAGCTTAGCCAAAATTATGCCATGATGTTAATTCCTGGCATCTCATTTAGATTAGCTTTTTTACTACAACCAATATTAATTTAGTGACAATTTTAGAATTTAGATTATTGAAACCTTTACTGTACTTTTAGCGAAAAATAACGACAATCTTTATTAATCAAGCAGCGTTATAGTTTTTGTTTGCAAAGTTATATTTGAATGTAGTCTTTGTGTCATTACATGCTGTTTTGTCATAGTTTTTGTGGATAAAATTCATGCTGTATATGTTTTTTTATAATTTCATTTGAGCCATGGTGGAAAATGTGACATCAAGGAATGTAAAGTTGTCAGCCAATAAAATATTTTTATCAACAACTTGTCAGGTTAATAAAATGTGCATGTCTTTGTTTTTTACTACAGCTGTTTACCTCAGACTGTTATGGTTTCACATAATTTGAGTGGGTGAAATGCTGCAGGTACTGTATGGATGAGTGTCACGGTGCCAACAGGATGGAGAGAACATGGAGTGAAGAGGAGAATGGATGGATGCAAGGCATAAGAGAAGCAACAGAAACAGTACGATAATACTGAGTGGGAGAATTGGAGGGAGAGACGAAGACAGGAATGGATGGAGGGAGGGCTGGCAGGCGTCGGCAGAGGCACGCTCCCTGACCACTGTAAGGAAGGGGGCGCAGGCCAGGTCTCCCATCAATTACAACCTTGACCCTCCTCTCTTCTCCTTTCTCTCTCTCATACACTTTCTGCTTCATTCAACCATCCTCCCCCTGCCTCTCATCCTCCCCTGGTCCCTCTCCTCTGCTCCTATAAATCAATCTCTTCTCCCTCCCTTCCTCCCTCCCTCCCTCCCTCCCCCTAGCCTTCTCCCACCTTCCCCCTCCCACCATGCCTTACTCTCTCTCTATCAGCCCTCCTCTTCATCCCTTGCCACTCCTCTCCCTCCTTTCATTGTTGGAAGTGCAGTGGGAGTAGAAAGGTCAGAGGTGGGCAGACGAGAGGGAGAGAAAG